>CM039479.1:2751789-2788866 GCA_022433065.1 Begonia loranthoides
CCTCACTCATGCATATGGGTACCACCCCGAGGGAGTACCCCCTACTTGGTTTCTATTACCATGAACACATCCTAGCATTTCTGAGTTAACTAGTACATATACAAAAGTAAATGAAAGTACTTCAGAGGAAATTCACAATAATAAACATAATGAGTAATAGGGCGTGCTCACATGAAACAACTAACGAAAACAAACAACATGTACTAACGAGACAGCAGAAATGTACTTTACTCGAATATAGCCGTGAAGATTATAATAACTAAGCACACTTAAGTCGAATGTAATAGCGGAAATCGTAATTGACTGGAATGGCTTCAATCGAGTGTAATGACGGAAATCGTAAATAACTAAACATGCTTTAATTGAATTGACAGTAATTCATGCTGATTATTGATTCGAACAACAGTAAATTAAATCATCTAACGTACGTTTTGATCAACTATGGCAGCAGAAAAATTAAGCAATTCACGTGCTTTTAAATCGACTATCATGGTAGAAAACGCAAATGACTAAGCATGCTTTTAAAGGAAATGTAGCAGCGGAAATTACGAACAACTAATCATGCTTTTAGTTCATCATAACAGCAGAAATATGAATAGCTAGGCATGTTTTTGAACAGAATATATCAGCTGTGAAAAACGTCGAAATGGACAACGAGGAACATGTTCTTCAACCATCAAAATGAAACAGCAATAATATCCGACTACTTAAAACCACAGCTCACGCTCTCGAATATTATTAACAGCAATGAATAAATCTCAAGGCAATACATCGAATTACATCTACAAATTTATGCTTCTTAACAACGATAACAGCAGGAGGTGATATTGAACCGGGCATCGAATAACAGAAATTTATCACAGATCTTGCTCTTTACGACTAACATACAGCAGAAAGTATCGAAGGAAAGATAATGAACGTGCTTCCCAAATAATGATCAATAGTAGGAAAAATAAATGTTAACCATGCTTCTAATTGAATACAACAGTAGGAATACGAATAACTAGGAGGGTCAACTGAGAAGTATCGAGCAGAATATGAGAGTACACTTCTTAAACCCCTAAGATCTACAACCATAATCATTGGTTAGCTAAGATCATGCTTCCAGAAGACAAAAATCAAGAATGGCGATAATGAAACAGTGCATTAACGAAATGGTAACCATATAACAAATAACCTACATACACAAGCTATTAAGTGGAAACGTTTCGTAAAAACAAAGTCACCATTAGTTGCAACAATAGAAGCTCATTAGTCAGCCATCCATATCTTTCACCTATTCTGAACTTCATCTCTTTGGTTCATTGTAACACTTTCACTTAATATGAGCATTTGCACAATTAAAACACAACAACTAGCAAGACTCAATAGCAAAACCAAAGGTAATACAAGAACTACAAAGTTATGTAACAACACAAACAATTACTCACACAAATTATACTTGGGTGTAGGGCTTCCTTAAGCCAACGACTACCCCATATCCTTACCTTGTAGAAAATTCTTCACACAGACAGCAGCTCTCTCGGAAGGTACCTCCAAACCAGAACAAAAATGAGGAAGGAAAGGGAGAAGCTGGAATGGTTTGTAGGCTCACCTTGGGGAGCACTCATACACATGGCAGAAGGGGAAACAGGGAACAAATCCCTGTTGGTCGGCAATTTCGTGCAATTTCATGTCGAGAGATCGTGTTTTAATTGGATAAACATCGTTTTCCATATGATTTTAAATCAGTTTTGTCGCTGTACAGGGAGAATTTAGATGAGATGATTCGTCTGAATTCTGCCTACATTGTCTGAAATCAGAACTCGGACACAAACATGACGTTCGATATGTCGTCTGCGTCGTACGAATTCGTCCAGATTTCGGACATATTCAAACGCACAACGTTCACCTCATCCAAGATGTCATCCGCGTAGTCTGAATTTGTCTAGAATTTAGATAGATTCAAACGCACAATGTTTGCCTCGTCTGCCACGTCCGAAATCGGTCGGAGTCGTCCGAAAAGACCAAAAATCTCATTTCCTTCACATTTTCTACTAGATTTTCATCCGAATTAATTTCTACGAAATCATAAGTCACCACTTAACGTATATAGAGATGAGTTGTATCATGACATTTTATCTCCAAAGTTTGATTACATCGTTCAATAAAGAGATTTAGGATCGGGTTGTTACATTCTACCCCCCTCACAAAAATTTTTTGTCTCCAAAATTTAGCTACTAAACAAGTCAGGATACTTAGTCCTCATATCATCTTCTTTCTCCCATGTGGCCTCCTCACGGCTGTGATTATCGCATAGAACCTTGACCAGTGGAATCCGTTTGTGCCGTAGCTCCTTTACTCTTGAGTCTAGGATCTGGACAGTCTTCCCGTTGTAGCTCAGGTTGGGCTGTACCACGACATTAACGTCGGAAGGGGTCAACACGGTAGCATTGCCAAGGCACTTCTTGAGTATAAACACATGGAAGACGTCGTGTACTCCTGCCATGGAATCTGGTAACTGCAACCTGTATGCGATCGGTCCTACTCTCTCTGTGATCACATAAGGTCCCACGTATCGGGGATTGAGCTTTTCCCTCTTTCTAAACCGAACAATGCCCTTGAAAGGAGATACCTTCAAGAACATGTTATCCCCCACAACGAACTCTAGGTCCCGACGTCAGTTATCTGCATAGCTCTTTTGGCGACTCTATGCTGCTAACATTCTCTGCTTGATTAGAGCCACAGACTCTGCTGTCTTCTGTACCATCTCGATCCCATAGAGTGTAGCTTCGCCAACTTCATCCCAATACAAGGGGGACCTGCATTTTCTCCCATGCAAAGCTTCGTAGGGTGCCATACCTATAGTGGCCTAGAAGCTGTTGTTGTATGCGAACTCAACTAACGGTAGAATTTTACTCTACCCAACATGAAATTCGAGAACGCAAGCACGCAGCATATCCTCGAGTGTCTAAATAGTTCTTTCACTTTGCCCGTCGGTCTGAGGATGAAACGTTGTGCTGAATTTCAATTCTGTGCCCATTGCTCTGCTCAAACTCTTCCAAAATGCCGAAGTAAAGCGCTGATCATAGTCCGATACCACAGAAACCGAAACACCTTGAGATACAAGTCGGCAAACTGATTCATTGTATACATCATAGATACGGGCAAAAAATGCGCACTTTAGTCAATCGATCAATGATTACCCAAATAGCATTGAAACCCTTAACCATCTTGGGCAAGCAAGTGACAAAATCCATGGTGACGTGCTCCCACTTCCACTGTGGAATCGGTAGTGATTGGAGTACCCCACCAGGTCGCTGATGCTCGGCCTTACCACGCTGGCATATATGGCATTCAGACACATAATTGACAATGTCGTACTTCATGTTGGGCCAATGGTAATGGGTTTTAAGATCTCAGTACATCTTATTACTTCCCGAGTGTGGAGAGAAACAAGAGGAGTGAGCTTCTCTTAAGATCTTTAGTCGCACCGTCGAATCACCGGTTACAAACCACCAGTTCTTATACTTAATAATGCCATCATCGGATGTAGAGAGATTCTGATACTTCGGGAGGGTCGAGTTTAGCTTGAAATCCTTGCATACCTCATTATTCTGGTGAGCCTCCTTGATTTGTTTGAGAATAGATGGCATCAGGGTCAACTTGGCCAACACCACATCCAGAGGTGCTGGAACCATCTGCACTTCTATTCCCTGAAAGTCCTTATGAAGTTCGGCAGACATTCCTTCGCATATATGATTCATCACTGAGGTCTTGCGGCTAAGAGCATCCGCAATGACATTGGCCTTCCCTGGATGATATTTAATCATACAGTCGTAGTCTTTGACAAATTTGAGTCATCGTCGCTGACGCATATTCAATTCCTTCTGGGTGAAGATATACTTGAAGCTTTTATGATCTGAATAAATCTCACAGCGCTGCCCATACAAATAATGCCTCCACACCTTGAGAGTGAAGACAACCGCTGCGAGCTCCAAATCATGAGTGGGGTAATTCTACTCATGAACCTTAAGTTGCTGGGATGCGTAGGGAATAACTCTCTCGTGCTGCATAAGAACTCCATCGAGTCCCCTCTTTGACGCATCACAATAAATATTGAAGTCACCATCTTCCGTTGGCAATGTCAACACTTGGGCCGTAGTCAGTCTGCGCTTCAGTTCTTGAAAACTATTCTCACACTCGCTGGATCACCAGAACCGGGCATTTTTCTTAGTCAGACAAGTGAGCGGTAGAGCGATCTTTGAAAACCCATTGATAAAACGTTTATAATAATCGGCTAACCCCAAAAAGCTCCTTACTTCCCCAGCATTCTTTGGCAGTGTCCAGTTTACTACTACCTGAATCTTAGCTGGGTCTACTGATATACCTTCTACAGTAATAACATAGCCCAGAAAAACCGACCTTGATCAGCTAGAACTCACACTTAGAAAACTTTGCGTACAACTGGTGTTGTCTAAGAATAGATAAGGCCACTCGTAGATGCTTGCAATGCTCCTCTTCAGATCGGGAATAAATTAAGATGTCATCGATGAAGAGATAATGAACTTATCCAGAAAATCCTGGAAGACACGGTTCATCAAATCCATAAAGGCCGTTGGGGCGTTAGTCAGCCCTCACCAAGAATTCATAATGCCTGTAACGTGTGCGAAACTCAGTCTTGGGTACATTCTCGGGCTTGACCTTCAATTGATAATAACATGATTGGAGATCAATCTTTGAGAAAACTTTGGCCCCACTTAACTGGTCAAATAGGTCATCAATCCTGGGTAGCGGATACTTATTCTTGATGGTCACCTTATTTAGCTCCCGCTAATCGATGCACATCCTCAAAGTCCCATCTTTCTTCTTGACGAATAATACTGGTGCACCCCAAGGAGTAAAGCTGGGTCGGATAAACCCCTTGGCGACTAGTTCTTCCAATTGTTCTTTAACTCTCGCAGTTCGGTGGGTGCCATCTGATACAGGTGTTTAGAAATAGGGTCCGTAGCAGGCTGCAAATTGATCTCGAATTCGATCTCTCGGTCAGGAGGCAAACCAAGAAAATCGTCAAGAAAGACATTCGGGGATTCACGCACTACAGCAACATCCTCCATTTTGACCCCAGTGACTGTTGTAGTGTCAATCACATTGATCAGAAATCCATCACACCCATTTCTTAGTAACTTATCTGCTTTGAGTACCGAGATGATAGCGAATTTCCCCTTCTCATTAGTCCCACGGAAGGTGTGCCGCTCACCACCTGGAGGATAAAAGTAAACCTCTTTCTTCTTGCTATCGATGGTTGCATGGTGCACTGACAGCCAATCCATCCCGATTATGATGTCATTGCCTTTTAAATCCATGGTAATTAGGTTAGCCCGAAATAAGCAGCCATTGATATCTACTGCATAATCTTTAACCATCCCATCATAAATCAGTTGGTCACCGCAGTAAGATGCGGTGTGTATAATTCGTGATCCCAGAGAAGCAGTTTGCTTGTTTGCAAAATTTGGTGGAGATAAACGAGTGCGTAGCACCCAAATCAAATAGGACATAAGCTGCACGTTCTCGTATATAGATTGTTCCTGTGGGGATTTATTTAGTAAGTCATTTACTCTAAGGTAAAAATTCCTACTTGTCTAAGGGAACAATGAACATAATTACCCATAAAATTTTGTCAATTAACTAAAGCGTACCTGTCACAACTGCCGGTGGTCATCCTCCTCAGTCTCATACATCGCAAAAACTCATGTGGCCACAACACCTTGATTTCCATGCAGGATCAGGCAGTGCCTGGCTAGGTGACCCGGCTTCCCGCAAGCAAAGCACTTTTCAGACCCAGCCATGCATTCAACTCGATGCATCCTTTGGCACTTCGGGCAGATAGGGTGTTGAGGAGTGTTGGCCATGGTTTTCTGGCCTCGGCTGCGTCTCAGCCCCAGCTGAGCGCTTGACTCCCTGGGTTGTGGGAGGACCACTTCTTGGCTGCTGAGCTGCTCTAGGCTTCCATACTTTCTGACTAGCCTCTCTTTGTTTGGCCGCTGAGAACTTCACTTCTTCAACGCCTAACGCCCTGGACACCATCTTTCAATATGCGACACCCTCGGTGCCAGCCCCAATAACTGCCTGTTGTATTTCCGTCCTCAATCCACATACAAAATGTTGAACCTTACACTCCTCGACCGCCACTAGATGTGGAGCGTAATGTGATAGGGCCTCAAACTGTTGTGCATACTCCGCCACCGTTCCCAACTGTCGTATACACATAAACTCTATCTCCTTCTGGGTACAGACCATGTGATTGAAGTATTTGTCGTTAAACAACTCCTTAAAGTCGTCCCAAGTGAGGACAGCTACATCCCAGGAGGCTCTGACTGTATCCCACCAGAATCGGGCTCCGTGGCTCAAGTAAAAGGATGCACACTTAACTTTCTCTGCCTCACTGATCTCAGCATAGGAAAACTTGTCCTCCATGGAGCAAATCCACTCTTCTGCCCCAGAAATATTAGATACGTCGCCATTGAAATAGGGCGGCTTGAGCTTTTGGAACCTTTCCCATCCGGCCCCACTCAGGACCGGCTGCAACTGCATATCACAGTAGTTTCCATTACCGTTCCCGTGGTCCTGGCCCATGAACCTCTCCATGTAACGAGATTGCTGCTCCATAAATTGGTTTTGCCTCTCCATCTGTCGTGCCTGCTACTCTATGATTGCTACCAGATGCTCCAGAGTCTCGTCCCGACAGGGGCCCTCGTCTCGCTTGGGTGCCTGGGGCACAGCTCCTAGACCAGGCATGCATCCTCTTCCTCTCCTAGGCATTTTTAATCTCCTAAGAACCAACGTTATATCGCAAACGAATAAGTTAAGGGAAAAATTATTAAAGGAAACATATTTACTAGTCACAATTCCATATACTTCTACGCTATAGTACAGTTAAATTTAAATAAACATTTCAATAACATAAGAGGAAAAACTTACTACAGTTCTATACATTTTCTACACTATCATGCAATTAATCTACATAGGCAATCTAAAACATAAGGGAAAACTTACAATTGGAGGACATTACCCATCGAGTCTGGGTTATCCACGGAGAGACTCTTGAGTAGTAGTACTACTTTGATACCAACTGTAACGACCAGGATTTCTTAACTTTTTTTAAGATACATTATTAGGTACTAAAACAACAACTTTTGGAGTCAAAATCTTTCTTTTAAAATGGATCTTTTCATAAAAGGATTATCAGAGTACAAAAAAAATCCGATCATTACTAAAAGCTTGTTTTATCATTCATTAAATAATGAGAAACTCAAGATTTTGCGGAAGCGAGATAAATATTCATTCTTAAGGTTGTGGAAAACGAAGTTAAAGCATCACCTAAAATATTAATTTAAACCCAAGGTTAAGCTTTCAAAATAAAGTCTACATATCAGTTCGAATCAATGTTCAGATAAGGGTAGTAAGGGAAAATTAAATTTCACAAAAGAGAAACCAGTTCGACATTAGCCCTTACGAAATTCCTTTTCCTTTACTTCATTGAAGCCGCACTACTACTCTGTTGGCATTTCATCCGAACCTACCGCAGTCTCTACCGGAATGGCCTCCTCTAGAACTCCTGGCATAATCACTTCATTACCTACACCACAAGTAAGGACGTGAGCTTTCGTCCAGTAAAAAAATTGAAGAAAACAAATGCATATGTCTCTCTTTAGTTTCTTTTGGAATGGGGGCCACCCAAACCAATTCTTTCGTTACATTTCGTTCTTTCATTCATTCTTTACTCGTACTTCGAGCTGGAGATTGGAGGACCTATATGGAATGATATAGTTGACTGGACCTATTTCCTACTGGCAACCTAAAACTCCCGTACCTGGTAAGGGAGGGGCTTCGACTAGATTACCGACTAGGCCCGACTACCCATCTGCTCCCAACTCCTTTTTCTTCCTTTTCTTATGTATTCTTATCGTTTTTCCCTCACTCATGCATGTGGGTACCACCCCGAGGGAGTACCCCCTACTTGGATTCTATTACCATGAACACATCCTAGCATTTCTAAGTTAAATAGTACATATACAAAAGTAAATGAAAGTACTTCAGAGGAAATTCACAATAATAAACATAACGAGTAATAAGGCATGCTCACATGAAACAACTAACGAAAACAAACAGCATGTACTAACGAGACAGCAGAAATTTACTTTACTCAAATATAGCCGTGAATATTATAATAACTAAGCACACTTAAGTCGAATGTAATAGCGGAAATCGTAATTGACTCGACATGCTTTAATCGAGTGTAATGACAGAAATCGTAAATAACTAAGCATGCTTTAATTGAATTGACGGTAATTCATGCTGATTATTGATTAGAACAATAGCAAATTAAATCATCAAACATGCGTTTTGATCAACTATGGCAGTGAAAAAATTAAGCAATTCACATGCTTTTAAATCGACTATCACGGTAGAAAACACAAACGACTAAGCATGCTTTTAAAGGAAATGTAGTAGCGGAAATTATGAACAACTAATCATGCTTTTAGTTGATCATAACAGCAAAAATACGAATAGCTAGGAATACGAACCATCGAAGGAAAGATAATGAACGTGCTTCCTAAATAATGATCAATAGCAGGAAAAATAAATGTTAACCATGCTTCTAATTGAATACAACAGTGGGAATACGAACAACTAGGAGTGTCAACTGAGAAGTATTATGAGAGTACACTTCTTAAACCCCTAAGATCTACAACCATAATCATTGGTTATCTAAGATCATACTTCAAGAAGACAAAAATCAAGAATGGCGATAATGAAATAGTGCATCAATGAAATGGTAACCATATAACAAATAACCTACATACACAAGCTATTAAGTGGAAACGTTTCATAAAAACGAAGCCACCATTAGTTGCAACAATAGAAGCTCATTAGTTAGCCATCCATATGTTTCACCTATTCTGAACATCGTCTCTTTGGTTCATTCTAACACTTTCACTTGATATGAACATTTGCACAATTAAAACACAACAACTACCAAGACTCAACAGCAAAACCAAAAGCACTACAAGAACTACAGAGTTATGTAACAACACAAACATTTACTCACACAAAGTATACTTGGGTGTAGGGCTTCCTCAAGCCAATGACTACCCCATATCCTTACCTTGTAAAAAAATCTTTACACAGACAGCAGTTCTCCCACAAGGAACCTCCAAACCAGAACAAAAATGAAGAAGGAGAGGGAGAAGCTAGAATGATTTGTAGGCTCACCTTGGGGAACACTCGTACCCGTGGCAGAGGGGGAATCAGGGAACAAATCCCTATTGGTCGGCCATTTCTTGCTATTTCATGTCAAGAGATCATGTTTTAATTGGATCAACATCGTTTTCCATCTGATTTTAAATTAGTTTTGTCGCTGTACTGGGAGAATTCGGACGAGATGATGCTTCCAAATTCTACCTGCATCGTCCGAAATTAGAACTCGGACGCAAACATGACGTCCGAGATGTCATCCGTGTCGTCCGAATTCGTCCAGATTTCGAACAGATTCAAATGCACAACGTCCGCCTCATCCGAGATGTCGTCCGCGTCTTCCAAATTTGTCAAGAATTTGGACAGATTCAAATGCACAACGTCTGCCTTGTCCACCACGTCCGAAATCGTTCGGAGTCGTCCGAAAAGACCAAAAATCTCATTTCCTTCAATTTTCAACTAGATTTTCATCCGAATTAATTTCCACGAAATCACAAGTCACCACTGAATGTATATGGAGATGAGTTGTATCATGATATTTTATCTCCAAAGTTTGATTACATCGTTCAACGACGAGATTTAGGATCGGGTTGTTACATTGGACTTGGCTAATCCACGTCCGCACTCGACCGCATGTGTCCAAAGTTGTCCAGGATTTGGACAGATTCAATTCGGACGCAACCATCCATGTCTACATTCTTCTGGACGCAACACCGTAACTCCACAACGCAAGTGAAGTCAGGACGCGAAATCGCGTCCTGAGTTGTCCCAAGGCTAAGGGTGACGTGCAATGAACTTGCGGACGACATGTCTCGTCCGCAAGCGTCCGGAAGTCAACTTCCAGACACATCAGGACGCAAATTCCCATCCTTTTTCTTCCCAAGCGTTGGTGACGCCACGCAATGCACTTGCGGACAATATAACTTGTTCGTGTCATTCGCAGTCGTCTGAAAATGCCCAGAACAATGTTTCCTCACCTTTTTCCCTACTTAGCTCTCATCCCATAACACTTACCCAGTAAATACACGTCATAAAATGACACGTATAAATACACAACGTAATGTCCTAGTCACTCCATCTTTAATTTACATCACGTATTTAGGGAAAATGTTTTCGAAAATACCCCCTTGACTTAACGCTCCAACTACATCCTTTGTAATACCCCGATATAAAAAGTCGGGAAGTTACACCTGGCCGTCAATCTAGATAAGAGACGTCCCTCACTCAATCCAATGGCCATGGAATATTATCTACCATTGCCTTTGGAAATTGAAAGATTCAATCATGGCCGTCAATTTCGACCGAGGTACGTCTTTCCTTTATCCAATGACCACTATCAATCATCACCATGGCTCAAGAATTGTTCCAATGACCGATAATTGGCAAGAGGGACGTCCCTTGCCCCCCGATAATTGACGTCTTTCGTCTCCGTTCGACGGTCCTTCCCTTCAACGAAACAAAGGCGTTAGCGTCGAAGGATTTGGAAGGCAAACATTAGTGCGAGGTCGCGGGCAATAATTTTCTGTAGTTCAAAGTTTTAGTTGTTAGCAAAATTTCTTCAGGGTTTGACTTGTCGTTGAATACAAACTATAGCATTTGCTGTGTTAATTTTCCTTTTAAAAATAGATTTGTTTGGTGTACAATATAATAGATTATAATATATATTTAGTTTAGTTTGGTAGATTTATAGAAACTTAAAAGATTAATCTTTCACTCAAATTGATCATAATCTTGGGAAATCTAAATCTTAATCTTCCCTTAAAATCTTTTATTTTATTTTATGTTTGTTAAGTATCCGTAGTTGGGAATAACCAGTGAAGTATAAAGATTTATTTCATTTAATTCTAATTACCTAATCTTAATATCTTAGAACATTTAAGCGATTCAGAAATAATTAATGATGTATCATGGGTTTTTAGAGATTTGATTTCCACTAAACTCTAATTTAAGATATTGTAAAATCTAATTTTAATTATGGACTTCTAATTGCAAGATTCAAATAGATTTTAAGTTCAATGGTTTTAAATTGAACAAGATTATTAAGGTTTTATTTTAATTGTGATGTTAAATTAAACTTCTAATAGTTAAGGATATTGCATGTAGTTATCCTGATCAACTGGGAATTTTAGCCAATACATTCTTCCATCAGGGGCATGAGGTCTTTGTTATAGCAAGGCGAATCTTATTTTCTCCATCAGCAATTAACAATATTATGGATTGCCGACTATTCAGTAGGGGTGGGAAAGGTTCGGTTCAGTTCAGTTTTTGGCCGAATTAGAATCGAACCGACTTGGTTCGATTTTGAATTTTTCAAACTGAAACCGAACCGAGCATAGTGAAAAACCGAACCACAAACCGAACCTCGGTTTTGGTTCTAATCGGTATGGATTCGGTTTTGGTTTGGTTTTTTTATGACCTCAATTTTTATGTGTTCTGTTTGATTTTTTCATGACCTCAATTTTTATATGTTGGATGAAATGAGCAATTCACTGCAGAGAATCGTACCAACAAAGCAGAAACTCGTAACAACAAAGTAAAGTAGACAATTGATGAAATTAGAAATTCACAACAAACCAATTTGAATCGATGAAATGAGCAATTCACAGCAGACCATCGACATATATGAAAATTCACAGCAGACAATCGACATATATGCAACAGAATAGACGGTTAAAAGAAACTACAAACCAGAACTGAAGTCTTCTGCTTCACATATAATTACATAGTCTCCAGAGAAGAAATACCATCAAAATCTAAAATGCATAACTCTATAATGCAACAATACAAATGGATAAAAAATAAAGAAACTACAAAATAGTAATCAAAACACAAAACATTTCTCCTTATGACCCAAACGGTGGGTGTTGAATCCACATCCTCCATTCGTTCATGTTTCTGCATTTTGCAGCAAAAAAAAAAAAAGAGTAAGCATTATACCAAAATTGAGAGTTCCTCCAAAATTTTCTGGACACAATAATCACATACACTGCAAACAGATCAAAAACAAATCAAGAAAAAAATAGATAGATCAAAAAGAAGAAAACAAACAAAATAAAAAGAAACAAACAAATAAAAAAACAAACAGATCAAACACAAAAAAAAAACCTAACAGATCAAAAACAAAAAAGAAAATCAAGAAATGGCAGTCTTAGATCTAGAAACAGTTTCTAAATCTAGAAACAGATCTGGCCGATGTCCGCCTTCGGCTAGAGAGACTGAGAGAAAGGGCAGTGTCCGGCTAGATTGTTCGAATCACCGATGTCTGGCTAGGGATTTCAAAACACCGATGTCCAGCTAGAGTGTTTGACTCTAAGAGAGATTGAGAGAGTTCGTCGTCGATGACTCAATATCTGCCTTTGGCTAGAAATACCAAGAGTGAAGGCAGAGTCAGCAGGAGACAAAGAGACGTGCAGGGAGCGGCTAGACCTAGAGAACAGAGTGAGTGAAAAAGAATCGGGTTTTCAGGGGGGAAGGACAGAAGGTCGAGGCTCGAGGAGAAAGGCTGGCTGGGGGAGTATTGCAGAAACTGAAAGGGCGACAGGTTTTAGGGATTTTGTTTTTTTTTTAATTTCGGTTTGGTTCGGTTTTACCCGGTTCTTACAACACAAAACTGAAAACCGAACCTAACTTTTGGGTTTCGAATCGATTCAGTTATATAGTAAAATTTTCCTCTAATAGAACCAAACCAAACCGACCAAAATTGTTTGGTTTAGTTTGGTTATCCGGTTCGAACGAACCGATTCCCACCGCTACTATTCAGCGTGATTGGTACTTCGAGTATCTTGCCTCTTAGCTTAACCTCGATGAGCTAATTTTCATGTTGTGTTAGCCTGGGACATAGTTAAAGGTCATCCATGGGGTAATGATGAGCTTCAAATCGAAGGATCTCTATAACGACACCTAGGTGTGGCACTATTTCATCAGAGCTCGATTTATGCCGGTCACTCATGACAGTGATGTGACGAAGGATCAGCTGATTTTTCTTTATGCCATCCACACGCGACTATTAATAGATGTGGGAGCTGTGATTCACCAGGTCATCATCAGGATCTAGTTGTATTTTTTGTAAGGGATATTTTTGGGTACATTTTTTTGTAAGTAGGGACACTGTTTAAGGTAAGTTTGGGTGGTGCACCCTATTTCAATTTCTTTTTAGGAAAAATGACAAATCAACCATCATCCTTTCTATTCAATGACAAGTCAATTATTATCTTTTTTTTAACAAATTAACCACTAAAGTATGGAAAAATGTCAAACCCAACATCACTATCACATTTGCTATTAACGTATTGATGTGGAACCGCGGCGTTTAGTATACAAATCGTTGTGGCTCCGTGTTTTTCCAAGAAAAGAATGCCAAATTTGGCCTGAACCGCTGCGGTGTCTCAAGAGACCGCCGCGGTGTCATACCAAACTGCCGCGATCTCTTGAGACACCGCTGTGGTTAATCAAGGAACCACTGCTATGTCTCAAGAGACCGCGGCAGTTTGGTATCACATCGCGGCGGTCTCTTAAGACATCGCAACGGTGTCAGCATTAATCGGCAATAGTTTCTGGCCTCGATCTTTGAACTCTGTCGGTATACATAAGCGTTGCAATCCTAGGGCTTGGCCATTTTCACTGCGAACAAACAACGAAAACCGCTCAGTGAACAAAAAGCTCAGACATTCGATCACAATGTATTCCCAAGCAAAGAAATTGGCGTTCAAGCGAAAGGGTGGTACGTAGCAATCAATACCAAAGGAGTCATTGGAGCAAGAAGAAGCACTCGTCGCGGTGGAAGCTGTCCAAACCACGGTGGTGGAAGATGTTCAACCCGTGGCTGTACAACACGGAGAAATCGTTGCACACACTCAATGGCAACCTCAACCCGAGCCTGAACAAAAACCAGTCGAAGGCTCATTGGTCCGGTTCCAACCCATTATAGCGGGTTTCCAGTCCAAACTATTCAGGATAGCGTATGACAAAGCATGGTATGAAGATGATATACAACACCGTGCAATTATTGTTTCAAAAATAGTAGATTTGGAGTCCTTGGCAGGAATGAGAATTCAACAATTGGTTGCGGATGCTGGATTAGGCGGGTTGTGCCGAATGAAGGGTAGTTATTGCGAGAGGATTGTTAGATTGTTTTAGGCAAATTTAGAACTATCCACCCAGCCACTAGAGGTGCGAACATACATTTTTGGACGAAGTTGAGGTTGACTCCAAACGAGCTGAATATAATGCTTGGATGTGCACTAGAGAGGCCAAACAATCAACATTATCACATATCTCATGATCCACCATTCATGAACCGAGGAAAAGAGCTAGCTGTGCTTAGATTGTTGCACCGGGATCCTGAGATTGCCGAGTACAAGAAGCCAAAGGGCAAGGAGTTGATGTCATAGCTCGAATGATCCACCTCATCACGACGTACATGATTTTGCCTCGGGATGGACATTGAAACCATGTTAGGTGCATGGATCTCTATTTGCTGGAGAAGGTGTTCACCTGAAAAAAGGTGGACATTGGATATGTCATCCTGAGTCACATGCACGAGCTGCTTAACAACCTAGCCAAGAACCTGCAATACAACTGGCTCATCCAGAGGATTGTTGAGCACTATGAGGTACCCATCTTGGAGAAAGAGCCAAGAATTGAAGAGACGGCCACTAACGTGTACAACAAATTGAAAGTGGACCAAATGGGGTCACCAAAGTTGGAGGGGAATGGGTATGCAAGACCACGAAGCAGCCAACACCTCCACCCCCCCTAAGTGCCTCAGCATTCAGCCCCCTCAATGGAACAGCCTCTCAGCGGAATAGCCCCCTCCTGAGGAGACATCTAGTTGGATGAGCAGGATGGAGGAGCTTTATCATATGGCGATTACCAGAATACAAATGATGGAGGAGCACTTTCAAATGGCGCAGGTCTGAATACAAAAAGGGGAGGAACGAGCAAAAGAGAGGCACCATGAGCTGGTGGCAGCACTTCAGAGAATTGAGAGCCGATCAGCCCGTACAGCAGCCTCTCCATCGTCCTTTGAAGCAACAGAAACCACATACCGCTTGTAAGTTATTTACTTTGTACGTAAAGTCCAGTCTTTACTTTATTTGTGTTTGACATAATGATGTGTTGTTGATTTGCAGCACCGGTGTCATAAGCCGCCAACTTGCTCATCCAGCCATGCCTGCCGAGGTGCAGGAAACAAGTGAGTCACAGCCTCAGGCCCTTAGAACTATGCGCATTGTACGTCTTTCATTTTGTTATATATGTGTGTATGCACTTATTTGGTTTATTTATATGATGGCATTTTGCCATTTTTGTTGCAGTCTCGGGATTTGATGAACATTTTCAAGAAGTATGTTGTGCCAAATACTCGAAAGAACTTGGAGACATGCGCATATCTCAGGGAAAAGCTGATCAACGGTGACTACACCATCACTAATATCATCTTCCCAGAGCAACACAGGACGCCAAACACGGTGAGAAGCCTTCTTTGTATCTTAGTTTATAAACTTTTATATTAGTACTCATCCAAACTTATATGCAGTGCTATGGGGTGAACAACGAATCTACCTCTGCGTTTCAAGAGCAAGAATTGCTACTGACCTTAGAGTGGATTCACGTAAGTAACCATCTCTCTTCTTCGGGTTGTCGTTCATGTTCTATGGTTTCTAATGCGTTGTTTACATTTCAGACACACCCAAAGCAGGGGTTGTTTATGTCGTCCATTGACCTCCACACTCAATATGCTTACTAGCAATTGATGCCTAAAGCAATCTCCATCATTGTATCTCCTACGGACAAAGACCGGTATCTATTGTCCCTTTTGTAAATTCATAATATTGCTTTCCGCGTATTTTACTGGCAATTGTTCCCTTTGCATTGCAGCCCATACGACATCTTGCGATGTACGAGTGAGGGGATGATGATGATCTGACATTGCACAAATAAGGAACAATTCCACCAGCACGATGAGCAACCCGTGGATGGTCTGTTGTATGCCAATGTGTTTAATGTAAGCTTGGACACGCAATTGTCCTTTGTGATCACGGATTTGCTGCCGAAATGGAGCAGGAAGAAGAAGGCATAGACATATCTATCTTAGTTGACTTTATTGTAAAATATGTGTACGTTGAATTATATGTTTGGATTAAAGTTTATATGTTCGATGAAAGATGAATAGTAGAAAGGATAACAAATGGATGATACTGGAACTGCTTGAGATTTTGTGCAGAATGTATGAAATTAGCTTGAGGGAGTAAAGAAATAAAGGAAACTTTGGCAAAATATTTATAAATTGGGGTGAGGATAAGTGAAAAGTAAATCCTGCATGAACTAAATCAAGTAGATAATTAAAGACAAATGTATGGAGAAACTTGGGTGAATTCAGTGCAACAATTTTAGCAAGCCGCAGCAGTTTGTTAGCAAGCCGCTGCAGCTTTGCTCGCAAGCCGTTGCGGCTTTGCTCACAAGCCGCGACGGCATTGTGGATAGGTCGCCATGATTTGTTACCAAGCCGATGTAGCCTGTTCACAAGCTGCGGCGGCTTGCATAACAAACCGCCACGGCTTGTCATAGTACCTGTAATCAATTTCCATTTATCCTCCATAACCAAATGTATGGAACCAAATATATCAATTCAAATTGATGAAACAAAAGAAATTTAAATTTATCAATTCAAATTTATGAAATCAATTCATATTTATCAATTCAACATTTACAACGATAGCGTATAGTACAGTCGCATATATATATCAAACATAATCTATCAAACCAATGTATCATGAAATGTTAAGGTCCACATTTGTATATGTTTTTGTTTGTGGACCTTGCAAATCATCTTCCTGCAAAACACATTGCAAATGACATTAGCATAGTTCAAATAACACTTGAAAACATAAATGTCATAATGGGCTCACCTGTGTCTCAATAACTATGTTCAGAACTGTCTTAGAAACTCTATTGGGGACTATCTTAGGGACTATGGCAGGCTGTGTCTCGGGGCCTGTCTCGGGGACTCTGAAACCCATAAATGTGCCCTCCGACGTTCCTCTGCCCCCTCTGCCTCTACCTCAAGCTCTGGCTCTGCCTTTGTCGCATCTGCCGACCCCTAAACTGGACTCGCCTCCACCTTCGGACGTGCGGGAATTGTACCCCACACCCCCACATTGGCCACAGGTCATATTTATATGTCTTCTGGGTCATGTTTATATGTCTCTGGGTAGCACTGTCTGGCTTGGGGCCTTGTCCACATCCCGTATTCTACGTTTTCGCGACCTTCCTAGAAGCCTTTTAAATGACGGTGGGATAATTGGATCAAGATGCATCGCAAGAGGCCACTCGATTTGTCTATTGACGGGACCGACAAAGTGGGAGTACATTGCCATGTATGTTTCCTGGTGATAGCACACATGCACAAATTCCTCAGGAAATCTCCTCATGAAGTGAATGCACGGGACAACATGGACACACAGGATGCCAGTCAACTCCGACCGATAACAGGTACAAGTACGCTTGTCCAAATCGACAGAATACTATTCGTTACCGTTGCTAACCTCAAACTTGGCAGCTATTGAAAACTGGGGGCTCCAATTTCGACCGACAAGTTGTAGTTTGGCGAGGCGGTTGCTGATCTGCCGACACAAAAGGTCCGTCGAGCGAGCCATCTTTTCATTTTTTTTCATGATCCTACCTATAATGCCCTTTCGTATGATCTTGAACATACTTAGAATCGGTTTGCCCCGAGGTGGTAGGATGCAGGCGTTGAAGGACTCGCAGAGGTTTTTGAGGCTTAAGTCGCATTTGGGGATGGAGCAGAAGACATGTTTGGCCCAGCATGTCACATCTATTCCTCGTAGATAGTTGTGGGCCTCCCGGTCAAGCAAAAATAACTTCGTCATCTCTCTCTCTCAAACTGCCTCTCTGTTGTGGCTCTAGATGCGGCCCACATTGCATCCTTGAACAACCTGCCTTTAAATTGTTTTTGAAAATTGCCATAAAGGTGTTGATTGCAAAACCGATGGTCCACTTGCCTTGCCACCTCTCTGATAGCTGGCACTAGCCCCTGCAAAGATTCATGTATAAGTCAAACATTGGTACAAAATGCATAACATAAACACAGAAGGCAAAAGCAATCAACCACACCTTTTGTTGGTCAGAAATAATTTTCCATCCATTGCCAGATGGGGTGTTTAGATCGTCGAGCAAAAATTCCAGAAACCAACTCTAAGAAGCCCTATTTTCTACTTCAACCATTGCTATAACAATCAGATACATAGCATCGTTCCCGTCAATGATGACAGCAGTAGCAGCTGGCTCAGAGTCACTCCCTTCAAGTGGCAACCGTCCAAACAAATAACTGGTCTACCACAGTTCAGTATGGCCATCTTGCATGTAGCCAAACACAGGTACATCTTTTTAAATGCACTCATGTCCAAGTCAACGCGCACCGAGCTTCAAGGATAAGACCTCCGAATCTACTTTGCATAGGACCATATGAGCTTGTATTGCTTATTGTCATCCCCTTCATTAATTGTTTTTGCCGCATTTCTTATCCTTCTAGCAAGGCTAGGTGTAATGTTGACGTTAAAGTCCTTCCTGACTGTCTCAATTATGGAAAAAAGGTCTCAGTCAGCCTGACTTTTAAATCTATCTAAGTAATGCGTTGCCACCCATTTAGTAGTGGCATGGCGGCTTTCCATCTTTCTCGAGCAAGTGTGAACGTTGTTGTAGAACTTTATTTGAAACATCATTTCACCTTGTATTTTTTAGGCATGCAACCGCCACGTGCATCCTTCCTGGCAGGCAGCTCTCAACCGATGAGCGTCATTGTGGGTGAATTTTATCCCGTACCCATTCTTCAACGCATGATCGACAATTTCTTCTCTAATTTTATTCAAAGAATTATACTTTTTGCCAAGGCCCATACCAATGAAGGTGCATTGTGCTTGTGATGGGCGTCTAGGCCTACTCTCGACCATGTCAATGTCTTCGTCACTACTGGATTGGCATAGTGAACGGAGGTCCTTCTCGTCCTCCTCATATAGAGTTGCTGAGATAGAATGCAACATAATTGTAGCTTCATTTCCAATTCCACGTATCTCATTCTCATTGGAAAAAAATGTGGTTGTGGGCCCCACTTCAACTTGATAGTTAATAATAGATTCTTCAACACTCAAAGACGCCATTTGCTTTTCAACAAATTTTTCAACTTTGCCAGAATGCCGTTCACTTCAACTCTCAGAAATCTCTAGAGTTTTCTAATCGCTGACAAAATGTCTGAGAATATCGCGAGGAGTTCATTGTGTACTTATACAATTTGAAGTCGAGGCTAGAAACTGCTGCCGATTAATGATGACGCCGCCTCGGTGTCTCAAGAGACTGCCGCGGTGTCTCAAGTGATAGCCGCGGTGTGATACCAAATCGCCGCGGTGTCTTCAGATACCGCAACAGTTCCTTGATTAACCGCAGTGGTGTGTCAAGAGACCGGGCGTTTTGGTATGACACCGCGGCGGTCCCTTGAGACACCGCTGCGGTTCAGGCCAAATTTGGCTTTCTTTTCTTGGAAAACCACGGAGCTGCGGCGCTTTGTATACGAACTGCCGCGGTACCACATCAGCACGTTAACAGCAAACGTGTCTGCGATGGTCGCTTTGTCATTTTTCCATACGTTAGTGGTTAATTTGTTAGAAAAAAAAATGATAGTGGTTGACTTGTCATTGATCGCAAACGATGATGGTTGTTAATTTGTCATTTTCTCTTCTTTTTATCATCTATGTAATAGGTTATTCATTTCAGTATCGTATTATATTTCCTTTCAACACAATTAATATTGTTGATTAGAGATTTCTCTATGAACAATATTAATTGGAGTTTGAAGAAGGGGAAGAAGGAGTCCTCGACCCGCAAGAGATAGGATTTATTCAATCACATAATTTGGCCTCCTGCGTCCTTGGGGCTTTCTATTTGACTGTATTCCATTGAGCAGGTAGGTAAGGCTATATTATATATAAAACTTTGAAATCATTTTAGTAGAACTTCTCACTAGTCCTAACTTTTTGCAAATGTAAACCAGTCACCCGTTCAAATCTTGCTCCTAGCACATGATTAATATGTCTTCTATAAATAAATTGGTATAAGTCTAGGTATTGAACGGAATATGAGTTCATAGGACAATGTTCCTGAGAATGGTTATTACCACAATTTATACATGCAGTAAAGGAACTTTGAACTGCGTCTACACACTGTACAGGTTGGACTCCTAATGCAACTACTTTTTTAGTCAGTGTAGTGATTTGTCTAGTCAATCTCGAAAGTACATCAAGGTCATGAATTCCAACTGCTCGCTTAGGATATAGTCGCTTCGATGGCTATTGATAGTTGTTTGTGGCTATCTCTTCCAACAGATCATATGCATAATCGTTGGATTTAGTCATTAACACTTCTCCACCTTCATTATCAATTTTATTGCGTGTGTATCCTACAAGTCCACTATGGAAGGATTGAACTTGCAACCATTTAGAAATATTGTGGTGTAATAACAACATAACAGATCTTAAAACGCTACCAAGTCTCATAGAGAGATTCTCCATCATATTGCATGAATGAAGTGATGTTGTTTTGAATTTTCACATCTTAGCTAGGGGAAAGTATTGGGCTAAAACATGTGGAGCAAGATCATTTCAAGTTGAAATAAAGCTAGTGGGAAGTGAGTTTATCCAACTTTTAGCTTTATTGGGCAAGGAAAATGCGAATAAATGCAAACAAATTGCATCTGAAAAAGCCCCAAACTAAACCCAAGATTGGATTATTTGAATAATTTTCGATTTCATTTCAAAAGTATTTGCTTATATTGTCGGTCTCTTAATACTAGATTGTATGTCATCCACCTAAGTGGTGACATAATCTCAAAGGGATTTTACTCATTTTCTTTAGGGAGATTATCCATTGTATTGTTATATTTAAATTACTACTGCTATTTGATATTGGTTGTTTGCGCAAAAATTTAGTTTGCTAGTACCTTACAATTCCTCTTGCATGTCCTTTTAAGCTCCCAAATCCATTGGAATAAGATTGGGTTTTTATCGTTGCACAGAAAAAAATGAGTCAAAATCAAGAAGTAAAATAATAAAGTAAGTAGAAATTAGATTAAAACCAAGTATAACTAGTATCGATATTAAAATAATTAAAAATTAAATCCCCATTAATAGAGCTAAAAACTTGTTGTTACTTTTAATCACGCAGCAAGTAAAAAAATTTTAAGAATCATACATGGTCCAATTGAGAATTAAAATTTTAATTTAATTAACTACCAAAAATGATTACTATAAATTTATTTAATAAATGAAAAAGCTGTTTTTATGTTTTAAACTCACTAAACAACCAAAAACTTTTTTTTAAAGATTTAATAAACACAATAAAAATTAAAATTATACAAGACTTCAACTCCCCAATAGATTTTATTGTTATTTAACTATTTTTCTTATATTCTTATGAGAAATTAATTAAACAACTTCTTTAAGAACAATCTTTCATAGCGATTGCACATGACCCTTAGATGTATTTTTATTTTATGCGTAAATCAAATTATTAAATAATTAATAAGATGACATGTATTGTTTTTATCAAATTCCAAACACTACCTTCTTTGTCCAAATTAATTAGATTTCTAATACATTTCAATTGGTGACTAAACAATCAAAATTAATTCAACAAGGATAAAACAAATCCAATATCAGAACTAATAGCATGAATTAAATATGGTCAAGACGATTAAACTAATATGGTCAAATCCAATATTAGAGAGAATTTCAAATTAAACTAATAGCATCGGTTCCATTGAAGCCTAGACAATCAAATGAGTTCAAAACGAAGATAAAAATAAACACTTTAAATGAAATAAAATTCAAAATAACCATGCATGAATATAATTATCACAAGAACAAAAAAGAGAAGAAAAACGAGAAAACAAATCCATTGATGTTAGGTTGTGCTCAAGACGATTTGTTTCTATAATACGTTGAATCCTTCAAGTGGCATTAGAGATGACTTTTAGACTTTTTCTCGGCATTTCTTTGTGTCCTAAACTTTGTGGAAGAGGTATATTTATAGAGTCAAAGTCGTATCTCAAAAATCAACTTCGAATTAGAAAGAATATTTACAAAAATTGTAAAAACCACGCGAGGTAAAAAGTATAACACTCGGGCATACAAAAGAACGGTGTGGCATGAATGGAGAAATGCCTTTGTAAATTGTCCTTCTAGAGATAATGACGAGGCATTTTGTGCACAAATGCCACGTCATAAACTTAAATGCATTGAGTATCAAAAATTCGAGATTGAAACGCCATCCATTACTTTTTGTGGCATAATGTCGTGGCGTTTTCATCATATTTTGATTTTTTGACTTTTTGATTTTTTTCTCTTTGTTTGGCTTTAACTTCTAATTTTTACATTTGCAGCTTTACATAGAAAGCATGGCTTATTGTTTTCTTTTTCATTTCTTTGTTTAATCATAATTTTCATGCATAAATAAAGAAAATATATAAGTGACTAATAAACATGACCTTTAACATTAAGAATCAACAAAATATTAAGTTCACAACTATTTAATTATAGGTATAAAATCTACTATAACCTTCTAATTGGTGAGAAATAGAAGGAAAGTATAAATAACTAAACAAGCACTTAAGACATCTTCTTTTATGTTCTGCTTTTGAGGGTAAATCATTCATTACTCACAACCACCGCCAATTCCTCTTACGCATTTGTTAGGTGGAAAGTAATTGTTTGCTCTCCACCTAATGCTTAAAATGAGAGAGAGATTGAGAGAGAGAGAGAGAGAGAGAGGTGTTGATGATTTGTAATTAATGACATATTTCCTGAAAGGCCAAATATAAAAGAAGACGTCGTAACTCCTTGTTGAGTTATAATAACTACTTTCATGGAGTTTTTTTTTTTCTATCTCATGCTTAGCAGACATAAAAACATGTCATTTGCAATAGATTTTAAAAATGCTTTCGATACTTTTCTTCAATCCTCGGCAGAATTTCTGCCTCTGTCGTGAGGCAATCTCTTGTTTCTCCGTTTATGTAAATACGTTGTATGTAATATCCCAAAAAAATAAGAAGAAATATTTGTCAAGAAAAATAAGTGAGAGTTGATAATAATGAAATCAGAGGAAATTGGAATTTTAAAGAAAATATTATAATTGCCATGGTTTTAAGCAGAAAGAAGGATTTTTGTGAAAAAACAAAGTCATTGAAGGAGATAGAGTGCGGATATCTTAAGTGAATAGCGTGTGGAAGTGTGAGTGTCTGCAATAAACAGTACAAGTACTAAATTGAGGGAACTAAGTGAAGAAAACATTGTCGTTTAATTAAATATACTCGGAAGAAAATATATCCCCATAAGGAAAATATTAGAATGAACGGAGTAGATCGATTGGATAAAATAGTGGATGATACCATGTGGAAAGATACCACGTGGAAAGATGCTTTGCGAAGGGAAGGATAATCTTTGGATGAAATATAGAAGAGAATCATAACCGTTAGATTAAGAAAATGCAGAAAGGTGCTCCGCGGAAAGATGCCGAGCAAGAGAAATAAGGGTCGTTGGATCAAGTAATAAGATTTAATGAGGATTGTTGCTATTAGGGTTCAGTGTGACTCAGATTTTAATTGGGTCAGACCGATTTGGCCCACATTGGAGGTTTCCTAATTCCTGCAAGATTAGGATTTTCAATTCCAGTATGACTAGGGTGTTCTTTATTCCTATAAATATATGTTTGAGTCGCAAAGCTCATTGTACCGATTTCTATAGTGATTTCTTCTCTGCCCGTGGTTTTTTTCCCGTCTTGGGTTTTCCACGTAAATTCGGTATCCACTGTTTTTTCTTTATCTTTTCCAAATCTCGTTCGTTATTTCAACGTTATTTTCAACAATTGGTATCAGAGCTAAGGTTGAGGTTCTCTATACCAATTTTCAACAATTAGTATCAGAGGGAAGTTGAAGGTTTCTGAAAATCAAGGTTTATTCGATTTATCGGAGGGGGAACAAGTTTGTGATTTTGATTTTGGAAAAAGAAATTGGAAAAGAAAAAAAAAATTTTTTATTCACCCTGCCCGAAGCCTACCGACCTACCCGAAAGATCTGCTTCTCCAGCTGCTGCCCGCGGAGTCTCCAATCGAAGATCTACATCTTCTCCTCCAACGAAGCAGCCCACCGATTGTTTCTGTCCAGCAAGGAACAGGGGAGTTTCGACATAAATTCGAAACCGCGCTGCGCCCGTCGTTGAGCCGTCTCGCGTTGTCAACTGCCGTTCATCGATCTAGAACAGATAGAACAGAGCCGCGTTTTCTGTCGGCCGAAGACAGAGAAGTAGTGCCCCCCGTCGATCGACCCTCTCGCCGTTGATCGATTCTGAACAGAGGGGAGAGAAGCTACACCGCCGTCCGTTGCCGACTACCCCGAGTATCCGATTTGGGATTTTCAGGTTGAAGATTTATTGAATATTTTGGGGAAAATATTTTGTGAAAATTTTTGGTTGGATTATCCTGGAATATTTGGGGCTTTAATTTTGTAGCGGATATTTTGTAGGAGTTTTTGAGAAAATTTTGATTTTTGGGGATGACTTCAATGAAATATGAAATTCCGATGTTGGATTGGAATACGACGTTTCTGATATGGCAGATAAAGATACAAGATGTTCTTACTCAGATGGAATTAGACAATACATTATTGGGGATCGATAATATGCCAGCGTCTTTGACCAAAGAGGAAAAATTATTGAGGGACAGAAAAGCGTTATCTGTGATTCGTCTTCATTTATCAAATGCAATTTTGGAGGATGTCATGAAGACGAAATCTACTGCTGAAATATGGACAAAGTTGGAAGAATTGTGCATGCATAAAACCCTAACGAGTAAGCTGCATTTAAAGCAGCGGTTATACTTTCATCATATGGAAGAAGGAACTTTGATTGAAGAACACTTTGCTACATTTAAAGGAATTGTTTCGGATTTGGAAGCAATGAAATGCAAATACAATGAGGAGGATTTGGGTTTGATTTTGCTATATTCATTGCCTGCATCGTACGATATTTTTCGAGATACTATCCTGTACAGTCGGGACACGTTGACTCTGAAACATGTCTACGATGCTTTGCTTTCAAAAGAAAGGATGAAGCACCTTGTAGTTGGATCTGGAATTCAGGGAGAGGGATTGATCACACGGGGTAGAACATCAGAGAGGTCCGATAAAGGAAACAGTAACATAAAGGGTTCGAAAAGCAGATCAAAGTCTAGGAACAGAAACAAAGTTTGTTTTTTCTGTCATAAAAAGGGGCATATTAAATCTGAGTGTTATAAATTGCAGAATAAGAGAAAAGAGCAAGCTGATCAGAAGGGAAAACAACCAGTGAATTCTGGTGAAGCAGTTGTCGCTGAAGAAAATGAGTGTGAATCAGGAGGAGATCTTCTTGTAGTGTCTAACAGAAATTCAAAGCCATCCGATGAGTGGATTCTGGATTCGGCCTGTACAATTCATATGTGTCTCAATAAAGATTAGTTTTCGACATATCAGCCTGTGTTAAAAGGTGCAGTATTGATGGGTAATAATTCATCGTGCAAGATAGCAAAGATTAGTTCGATCAGAATTAAGATGTATGATGGAGTTGTCAGAACACTTAGTGACGTGCGACATGTTCCCGACTTGAAGAGAAATTTGATCTCGTTCAGTACTCTTGATCTGAAAGGGTACAGGTACACCGGTGAAGGTGGAGTTTTAAAGATCAGCCGTGGTTCTCTTACTATGATGAAAGGGCAAAGAAAATCTGGAAATTTATATGTTCTGTAGGGATCTACAGTTGTAGGGGATGCTGCAGTTAGTACTTCATTGTCAGATGAAAATCTTACCAGATTATGGCATATGAGTGAAAAAGGAATGAATGAGCTTAGCAGAAGAGAACTTTTGAATGGTCAGAGCACAAGTAAATTACAGTTTTGCGAGCATTGTGTCTTCGGGAAACAGAAGAGAGTTACATTCACTACAGCCACTCACAGTACGAAAGAAATACTAGGTTATATCCACTTAGATCTTTGGGGTCCAACACCGGTGCCTTCCAAGGGAGGGGCACATTATATGCTGACCATGATTGATGATTTTTCAAGAAAGTTTTGGATGTTTTTTCTAAAGAAGAAATGTGATGTATTCGTTACGTTCAAGGAGTGGAAGACTTTAATTGAAAAGTAGACAGGGAAGCAGGTAAAATGTTTACGCACCGATAATGGGTTAGAGTTTTGTTCGGGAGAGTTCAACTCTTTCTACAGGTCAGAGGGAATTATGAGGCATCTGACAATCCTGGGAACTCCACAGCAAAATGGAGTGGCAGAGCGAATGAATAGAACTTTAATGGAAAAGGTTCGGTGTATGATTTCAGATTCTGGTTTACCTAAGTCGTTTTGGGCTGAAGCTGCTGCTACTGCTTGTTATATTGTGAATCGTTCTTCGTCAAATGCTCTTGATAAAAAAAGCTGCTGAAGAAGTTTGGTCTGGTAATAGTGTTGATTATTCAAGTTTGAGAGTATTTGGTTGTTCCGCGTATGCTCATGTTGATAATGGCAAGTTAGAGCCTAGATCATTGAAATGTATATTCCTTGGATACCCGCCTGGTGTCAAGGGATATAGGTTATGGTGTCCTGAATCCAAGAAAGTCATATTGAACATAAATGTGGTATTTGATGAAGCTGCTATGCTTGGGAATTCATCTTCTAAAGGTTTGGCAAATAAGACTAATCATCTATCTGGTAGCGAGGTTGAGGTTGAAGTTGAAACTGGGTCGACATCAAAGTCTTCGGGTCAGACCAGTTCAGATAATCAGGGTGATATCGTTTCCGTACAATCATCAGGATCAGCTTCGCCAGAGTATTCCATCGCAAAGAATAAACAAAGAAGAGAGATTAGACCTCCGCAGAAATATGGTGAAGCAGATTTAGTTGTTTATGCTTTGAATGTAGCTGAAAGCATTGATTACAGTGAAGAACCGTCTTCTTATTCAGAGTCAGTGAGTTCAGAAAATTCAGGGGATGATCGCCATGCAGGAGGAGATGAAGTCTCTTCAGAAGAACGGCACATGGGACTTAGTTAAATTGCCGAAAGAAAAGAAAGTGGTTCCTTGCAAATGGGTGTTCAAGAAAAAGGAAGGTACACTAGGTGTTGAAGAAGACAGGTACAAAGCACGTTTGGTTGCTAAGGGATACAGTCAGATTCCAGGTGTAGACTTTACTGATGTGATTTCTCCAGTGGTTAAGCACAGTTCGATTCAAGCTTTGTTGGGTGTTGTGGCTATGCACGACTTTGAGCTTGAGCAGTTGGATGTTACACGGAGAACTTGAGGAGGATATCTATATGCAGCAACCTGAAGGTTTTATAGTCTCTGAAAAAGAAGACTATGTTTGTTCTTTGAAGAAGTCCCTTTATGGTCTAAAGCAGTCGCCGAGACAGTAGTATAAGAGGTTTGATTCATTCATGCTTGCTCAAGATTTCAGAAGGAGAAATTATGACAGTTGTGTCTACATAAAGAACAGTCAGAA
This sequence comes from Begonia loranthoides, assembly GCA_022433065.1. Classification (NCBI taxonomy): domain Eukaryota; kingdom Viridiplantae; phylum Streptophyta; class Magnoliopsida; order Cucurbitales; family Begoniaceae; genus Begonia; species Begonia loranthoides. The sequence continues at coordinate 2,779,603 of CM039479.1, forward strand.
TGGATCAGTGATTTATCTGCTCTTATACGTCGATGATATGTTAATCGCAACTAAAGATATTGAAGAAATTATAAGGGTCAAAGCACAATTGAGTAAAGAGTTTGAGACGAAAGATTTGGAAGCAGCAAAAAAGATACTTGGTATGAAGATACAGAGAGATAGAAAATCTGGGAAATTGTACCTAAGTCAAAGGGGGTACATTCAGAAAGTTCTCTACAGGTTTAACATGAATAAGTCTAAACTTGTTGGTACTCCTTTAACAGCTCATTTCAGGCTTTCATCAGGCTTGTGTCCGCATTCAGATGATTAATTATATGTCACGAGTTCCATATTCTAGTGCAGTGGGATCTCTCATGTATGTTATGGTTTGCACGCATCCAGATTTATCTTACGCAGTCAGTGCGGTTAGTAGGTACATGGCCAATCCAGGAAAGGAACCCTGGAGAGCTGTTCAGTGGATTCTTAGGTAGCTGAGGAGAACTAGTGATGTTTGTCTTAAATTTGGAAGAACTCGATATCTTGTTATTGGATATGTTGATTCTGATTATGCGGGGGATATCGATAAGAGGAGATCTCTTACCGGATATGTCTTTACAGTTGGTGGTTGCGCTATCAGTTGGAGAGCTACCTTACAGGATACCGTTGCGTTGTCTACTACAGAGGCAGAATATATGGCTATTATAGAGGCTTGTAAAGAAGCTATATGGTTAAAAGGTTTGTTTGGTGAGCTCAGTGGAGATTTGCAGATTGCCACAGTGTTTTGTGAGAGTCAGAGTGCTATATTTCTCACTAAAGATCAGATGTTTCATGAGAAGACGAAGCATATCGATATTCGTTATCATTTTGTTCGTGAAGTGGTTGCTCGTGGTGATTTTGCGGTCAGTAAAATCAGTACTCATGATAATCCTGCTGATATCATGACAAAGACTTTGCCCACACCCAAGGTCAAGCATTATTTGAGCTTGGTTGGTATTAGCTGCTAATTTGGCCCTGATGGGCATTTGTTGAAGAGGAGGTTTTCTAAAGTTTTCTAGTGTTATATTTATGGAGTGGAATTCGTGTCAAGGTGGAGATTGTTAGGGTTCAGTGTGACCCGGATTCTGATTGGGCCAGGCCGGTTTGGTCCACATTGAAGGTTTCCTAATTCCTGCAGGATTAGGGTTTTCAATTCCAGTATGACTAGGGTTTCCTTTATTCCTATAAATATATGCTTGAGCCGCAAAGCTCATTGTACCGATTTCTATAGTGATTTCTCCTCTGCCTGTGGTTTTTTTCCGTCTTGTGTTTTCTACGTAAATTCGATGTCCACTGTTTTCTCTTTCTCTTTTCCAAATCTCGTTCGTTATTTCAACATTATTTTCAACAGTTACATTAGAAGAAAAATACTTTCGCGGACAGGAAAGATGCCTTGCGAGAGCATAGGCGTCTATGGATTTAAAGGTGTCTGCAATAGGAAGTGAACGTCGTCATTTTGATAAGAGAATGACGTTGTTTTTGTTAAGTAATGTGCATTGAACAGTGGACTAGCGAGAGTATTGGCATCTGTAGATGGAAACGCTTCCATGATGAACAATACAAGAATAGTTGCGGGTAGTGTGGCGTTAAATGAGTGATTGTTGGAGTGAATATTTGCTAAATTGATGCTCTTGCGAGAGCGAATACGTCCACAATCAGACACTTAGGCCGCTTTGAATGATTAAAGTTGATAGTGAATATTTATTTAAGAATTTTCCTTGCAATTGGATTAAGCCCGATGATAGAAAGTGATGATTATGCATAGGATTTAGCTAAGATTGGTGGCCGATGGTAATTGGTTGAAGGTAGCGGTTCTCAAGTATAAGATGCAGTAGCCGATTACGATTGAGGGAGAGGTTGAGTCTTTAGGTTCTCCACCGCTTGAAAATTCTTATAAAAGGAGGGTATTGGCTCTTCAACAAGGGAGAAGCGGACCACATGTCTTGAAGGTGTCTGATTGGTAAATTGGTGGAGTATTCCTTAGAGGTCTCGAATTGGAGTTCTCCGTGAGGGTTTTTGACTGATAATTGGTGGAAGTGCTCTTCGAAGAGTTCAACATAGGGGAACCAAATTCTTAGTAACTCATAGTCACTATAATCCTGAGGCAAGCAATAGTTGCATGGGTTTAGCCTCTCGGCCTACAATACAAGATGTTAAGAGAATACGTAGAATCATGAATTGATTGTGGTTCATTGTTAAGTATGGAATTTATGAATGTGAAATTATGTTAATGGAGAAATTGATGATATATATGATAAGATGTAGAACTGTTGGATTAACTTGCTGATAGATGGATTATTAATGATATAATTATGGATGATATGCTATGTTTTTATAATATGTTCTTACGTTAAATTATAGGATTGTTAAGGATACAAATGCAATATTGACAATTGTGATATGACATTGAACTATTGGGAATAATTGGATATGGATGATTGTGGTATTGAATTATTATCGATATAGCTATGGATGAGCTAATGGTTGAGATATGGTGCTCTGTTTAATATGGTTAGCTTCTGTTAATCAAGATAGATTAACTTAACTGTTAAGGTTATGTGGCTTGGTTTAATATTATTATCGAGAATATGTTTTTATGCATCATATTTTCAAAAAGAAACGAAAATGTTTTACATGCAAAAGTTTCATTAAGAAAGAATTAACATAATTAATGTACATATATAGCATTGTATGGGTAAGGCTCAAAGACGAATAAAAAAAGAAAAGATGAAACTAATAAAGAAAGAAAGAATGGATTGTATTTATGCTCCCTGTACTGTACTCCAAAAATTTGAGATCTTTGGAGGAGGGATTGACTGGACTATAAAAGCTTTGCCTATCCGGTATCATTGACGCTTTGGGTGAGCCATAATATGGCCCCATTGAGATTTTAGCTTTGATACCATGTCCTAATATCAAAAGAAAGAACAAGAATGAAAAAACAAACGCTAACAGAAAAGAAAAGAACCAAATTGACATGTTTTGAATTGCATAATTGCATGAATTTTATATTAATGTTCAGTTTAAGTTAAGTTATACATTGTTTACTAAGCATTAGGTCATAGATGAATCTTGTGCTATAGGTGAAGGAAAGTTCGATATAGAGATGGATAATAGAGAATCTTGCAATTGATGGCACATGGCTTGCGGGGAGTGGCTGGAGTTGTTACAACAACTTAATGTATAAGAGAGCTCACATATGTAAAGAAAGAAATGTTATGATAAATTATTGATTTTTTAAAAAACTATTTATGGATTTTATGATGATTGATTTAATTGTTATTGTACACCCTAGTAATACATTATTTAAAAGAGAAAAGTCTTCCACTACACAAAGTTATTTTTAAAAAGTTCAAAAAATCGTATTAAAAATGGTCGTATATTTGACAAAAATAATCATGAATTTCAGGGTGTTACACTGTGTCATTTTTTCCAGTGGGTACATAAATTTTTATCAAGTTTCTCATTAGCGTGTAGCCAAAAATAGGCGAGTTTAGTTTAATTTGGACTGCTAATTTAATTGCCTTTTTCCTAAGTCAACAACAAAAAGCAATTATGATAATAAAGTGACAACATAAACTCTTAATTATAAATACGCAACAACAACCATAATTCTTCAACTAAAAAACCCTCTTTCTTTTAAAATAGATTTAGAGTTAGTGTCATTCTGGGAAAGAACGCCACCTGCAGAAATCTCAAGACACCAAGGTTGCTCTTTTCTTTGTTCTAAGCAAACTTAGGTTCATAATCTTATTCTATGCTCCTTCCTGCACACTAGTGGAGAATTATCTAAGCTAGAAACCTAGTTTTTTGCTAAAATTTATGCCTTCTTTTGAGTCCTAAAAGGAATTCGAGATAGAATAGGGAATGATTTGGCCAGACAAATTAACCGAGTTATCCCACCCATTAAACTTAATTACTTAATGAGCTGAAGAAGATTTAAAAATAAAATAAAATTTGCTAGGGGCCAAACCAAATTAGCTAAAACCAATAGTCCATTAATGACATCAGAGACATTGTAATAATATAAGCTCATAATAAAAACTATGCCAAAATAAAACTAAATAACAAGTCAAACTGAGATAACATTGAACATCTAACCTCACAAATGAACTTAGGAAATTATTAAAAAATATAGAAAATAACATGTCAAGCTTCATCTTGTGTCGGCAATGAAGAATCTCTAAAATAAGACTTGAAAAGAGGGAGTTGTATGAGGTAAATCGAGTGAAATCAATGGGGGTAGCGTTTCATAATTAACGTAAAAGTATAAAATGTTATATGAGCATGCCATGAATAAAATACTTACATAAAATTGAGTAGAAAACGACCAATAGGAAAAATGTCAAAAACTTCCACTATAGTGTAAGTACATACGTAAATAGACCACTACTGTCAATGGAAAAATTCTAGTGAAAATAGAGTCATTCATGGACTCTGAGCATATTATGTCATCTGCAGTAACAAAAATAAATAACAACTATACTCAGGTGATCACAACAGCTACAATCTTGATCAGGTTTAAGATTTTGCGCCCAGTGACATAATACATTCAGTTGTCTCATTACTCTAGTTAACAACAACACAACAAATACATGCTTCAACAATAGAATGTACATACTGAAAAACAGAATACTCACATGGGTCAATCAAGTTTGGTTCACATGACCAAGATGATCAATGAGAATAATATGCATGCTCAAATAATACACGTCTAGTGAAAATACATTTACACATAACATGAAAATCGACGAGCTATAAAAATGGACTTATCATTTTACATAATAACACATCTCGAAATAAATATTTTGAAACACTGAAATGTTGGACACAAAATAAACTCATACCTCAAACGGGTCTACCAATAACCAAAACCCAAAACAATTTGGGGAAGCCCAAAAATATGTTTCAAGCCTAAATCTCTAGTCTCAACACCTCATAACATCACCATAAAATCAACATTTAAATCCCAAACTTTAGGCAAAAAAAAATGACTAAAGAACGATTGAGTAGTAGACCCAAATTGGTTCTATAACATGCCCCAAAACGACCCAAGAATGGTTAGAATTAAAATCCAAATTGGGCAAAAAAAACAAGCTATAAGCCACGTCCCAAACATCCTGAGTAGTGACCCAAATAAAATCTAGAATGCGACCCAAACTAGGTCTAGGTATTGACCCAGCGTCGTCTTCTCTAACGCTGGCCACACAACATCGCCAGATTTTCCATATTATTCGGTGAATCAAGACCCAAAATAATTTACAATATATATAGGATTAAAGTTAAATATCAAATTCATCCATAATTAACTATCTCAAGTTCAAAAATCTAAACTTTAAACTCAAAATTTCTTATCCAATTTTCAATCAAATATCATTACCAATGATTACAGAACAATAAGAATTGCCTCTTGAAAAAGTCCAAATCTCAGATATATCAAATTCCACACAACAACGTTTTAATCCAATTCACGGAGTTTACAACCAGCAAACTTCCACCATGATTTACAGTCAACCAAAGTCTCTTCTTCAATGTTGTAATGACCTGGTTTTTCTTTTCCCATTAAAAATTCGCTAAAATTTGAAACTTTTATCCAACAGCTAAAGCCTTTATTAAACCTTTTTTAAAGTAATATTAGAGTGCAAAACCGGACTGTCAAAACTCTTTTTCATAAAAACATAGCGGAAGCAGTTATAAAATCTTTTATAAAAACGTAACGGATTTATTAAAACAAAGCAAAAGCGTAAATTCTTTAAGAAAGGAACTAAACAATTTAACACTGTGTTTTGATAAATGAAAACTAAACACTTAAATAAAATTCATTTACAATCTTTCTCTCTTTTATTCTCTTTAACCTGGCCAGCGACGAGTCTTGTGCATAAAAAAAAAGCGAAAGCGTAAATTCTTTAAGAAAGAACTAAACAAGTTAACACTACGTTTTGATAAATGAAAACTAAACACTTAAATAAAATTCATTTACAATCTTTCTCTCTTTTATTCTCTTTAGCCTGGCCAGCCACGAATCTTGTGCGTGCAAATCTTTCCTCCCTGCTTTTTATCTGTTCATTGCCTTCGGGTACAAGTACCCACACCTATACCACAAGTAAATTGTAAGTCTAAAGGCTTAGTAAGGAAAAGGGTTTATGCAATAAGATATGCCTCTATTTAGTTCATTTGGAATGGGGGCCGACCCAAACTAATCGTTCATTACTTTCGTTCGTTCTTTCTTTACTCATACATCGAGCTGGAGATTGGAGGACCCTTGTGGGATGGTATAGTCGTGATCGGCTTCTAACCTCCTGTACGTAGCTAGTCCCGTTTCCAACGAGGGAGGGATAAGACAAGCTACCAGACTAGATCCGCACTACCCATCCGCCCCCAACTCCCTTTTCTTTTCTTTTCTTAACATTTTTCCTCACATAATGCATGTGTACCACCCGATGGCACTCCCTACTTGATTTCTATTAACATGATGCTGATGAGACATTCTCCCTATAACATGATGCGTGATGTAGTATAACGTGACATTAACAGGAATTGAATTGCACATATAAAAGAAAGTAATTGAATAGCATAAATTGAAAGTGCATATCGGAGAACAATTATGATATTGAATTGTAAACATCGAAGCACATAAGGAAATCAAATATCAAACATTAACGAAATTAAATAGCGAATCATGAAGGAATACATAAATTTAACGCACATATCGGAACCATATACCATGAATTATAGCATGCTTGAACTTATAGAACACAACAATAACGAAACAGAAGTCAAGACATATTATTAATTAATGTGCTAGTTATCCTAGTTAATTTACATGCTCAAAAAAGATTACATTTGTTATTCTAGTTAGTTATTCTAGTTATTTAACTTAGCAAGTTAAACATGCTAAATGAAAATTATAACATGCTAATGAAAGATTATAATTATTAATTTTCCTAGTTAATTAACATGCTCAAATTTAGTGGAGTCTAGTGTGATAACATGATTTTATTCTAATTTAACTATGCATGATCATGTTTAGTAAACTATAATTTATAACTAACATAAAGAAAACAATAACAAAGGAAAGATAGAAACATATATTCACATAGTCAATGGAACCCCTAATTCATTCGCGTTTAGCTCATTCCTCTTTCATCTTCTCAATTATTTCATAATAAAGTAAAGCATCCAATTGTAGAAGTTACATTAAAGGAAATTGTAGTAGAAAACAATATACAGAATATCTGCAAAGGAATTCCACACTACTCAGATTAATTGGTTACTTGGTTAAACATGCTGGGATTGGTTATAGTTAATTAGTTAATTAATCATGGCATAACTTAGTTAATTAACATGTTAATATTATTCTAGTTAGTTAATTAAACATGCTAATTAGTTAAACACGCTAGTTACATACTACGATTATTATTCTGTTATCCTAATTAATTACATGCTCAGATTACTTTCTTAGTTAATTACATGTTTAGATTACATGTTTTTATTCTAATTAATCAAGCATACTTAGTTATTGTTAACTAGTTAGTTATCGTAAATTAGTTAATTAGACATATTAAATATGCTCAACTAATAATCACAATTTGGATTCTAATGGATTAACAATTAAACATGCTTAAGGCCTAATTAAATTAACATACTAGTTAATTTAACATGCTAGTATAGTTGCTTAAACATAGAGTTTAGTTAACACATAGATATCAAGCAATGTAACAGAAGAACAATAAAGGAAATGACAGTTCATAATTAACACAAGGAAATTAAACTAAACAATAAAGAATAGAATCATTCTCCATGACCTAGCTCTTAACTTATTCAACTCATCATTCTACACTACACACTCGACTCATTCATCCAAGCAGTAAACGACCATCACCCCTCTAAGCGTTCATCAATAAAGGAATTGCAAGAAACTACAGAGAACGAGCAACAGTCACTAACAACAGTATATCAACTAGCATGAAATATCAACAAGTAAAATAGCAGAGGAAATTATAGGGAATTAAACATCAAACTCACGCACTCTACATGTGGGTAGGACCACCACTGGCCAAGACACACCCAAGTCATTACCTCAATTCTTTATCATGTTTAGCACCTAATTGTTATCGTTCTTCATCTTTTCGATACTTTCACAATCAAAACATTATAACTTATCAATGAATCGTATTCTAACTTGTACAAATCTAAATACTTCTCCGATGCCTAAACAAAATATAACATAGCCCAATAAATTAATTCCAATAACAATATCTAAATCCAGTCACAAAACTACATTTATCTACCAAGCGAACGTTCGATGATCTACTTCCAAATATCTAGAATATATCAATCCAAATGACGTATCCGAAACGGGTATGATATTAAACCTCTTATCAATGTCGTGCCAAAATGCTATAATCCAATTAGATTGAAAAGTAATTCCCATATACATTGACAACCAATAATCCAAATCCAAAACCAACAATCATCTAAATGTGTGTAACATAAATCCACTGCGTAGAACATTTAACTTCAATCTCACCGTGCATGAATTAATCCAACATACAAGCATAACTTAACAACCAACATGACATATATATTTACCTTTTCATCCAATTTTAAAAAATGGCAGCAGACAAATCATTTCAACGTACAAAATTAACAGTTTACAACAGAGAACATAAAGAGGTAATTTCCATTGACAACATATAACTCTACCAAAATGTCTTTTCTCCATTAACTAAAATAATTATAGGACATCAATCTTCTTCACTTAAACCATTGGCAGAACCCAAATCAACGCATAACCAAACAGTAAAATAATTCTTGAATCAAACCTACTAATTATCAAAGGCAGCAACAAAGAGAGCATTTATCCATCAACAGAGAACTATCATCCAACATCAATTTAACATTTCCTACTTCCAATAATTCATTCATAATATACACTTACATGTTTTAGACCAAAAACAACACAAAGATACACCTCTAGAAATTACAGAACATTGGCATGCTATTAACTCCTACCTCAACTGCATAATAACGTAACTCTAAAAAACTCCAGATTAAAGGTGAAGGACTTCACTCATCAGAGAACACCCGAGAACAAGGAGTTCACCCATCACTGCTCTCGTCCATCCATCACTAGAGCATCAACCAGTCTTCAGTATTTTTCTAGAGAGGAGGAGTCCTCAGCCCTTTTTTTCTCTAAAAATGCCCAACAATTTCCCCTTGATTCCATTAAGCATTTCATACCCCATT
>CM039479.1:2793866-2812466 GCA_022433065.1 Begonia loranthoides
TTCTTGCAAAATATATGATGCACCAACGATAGGGTTTCAAAAGGTTGCGTACACCCACAATTCAGAGTTTCACAGATTATTTGGGAAAACTTTGATAGTAATGAAAATAACTCTAATAGAGGAATTTCAGTGCAATCTTTTAATACAACCTCAAGGGATGAGTGATAAAAAAAAATATCTTTGAATTTTGAGGGAAAATTCTAAGGGATGATCGAGATATGGGCAAAATTGTAATATCCCAAATTTTCGTCGAGTTGAAAATATAGCTTATGTGATAATTTTGGGGATATTAGGAGCTAAGTTGGACAAGTAAAGATATTGGTCAAGAGAAATGAATTTGGAATAAGTGAATGATCGATTTGTGGACCTCTACTTATTTCTTTGTGTTTTGGGTTTTATTTGTTATAAGTCTTCCACTAGCACTCTAGCTTTGGACTGAGCGATCATGTCCTCTTTGAGTATCGAGCTCGATCCAACATTTTTGTTAGGCCCTCTTCTGGATCGTGAAAGAAATAAATTTGGTATCAGAGCATGGTTCCATTGTTCCAAGAAGTGATCAATTGAGAAATTGATAGTGTAATATTTTGGACATTCGTCCATTGTGCATGGAGTTGTTCCAACTCCTAGTCAAAAAAATTTCAATGAGTCAAGATTCTTTTAGGAAAGCATATTGGGTCATCTGCTGGAGGGTAAACTTGTCTTTTCCAATTTGCACGAGCATTGAGTGTGCTTTGTGGATTGTTACGAGAAATTCTTTTGAATTATAAGTCTATGAACTTGTCTGGGTTCTTGTGTGGGCCTGTCTAGTTTGAGATATTCGTTCAAGATGAGGTCTTAAGTCCCTATCCATTTATGAAATCATGTACTTGTCTTGTCTTATTTGAAACTCATTAGTTCGAGTTAGAACTTTTCGTTCATAGGTCTTGGTTTGGTAGTGGATAGCATCTCTTTCCTTGGTTCGAAATTGTTGGTTAAGGTTTCTAAATGGGACATGTTGCCGTGTGTCTCGGCTCCAGTCTAGACCTCTACGTTGGTAATTAGAAATATTTTATCTGGGAACTAGAGTCATTTGATGGGTTTTTCCAGAGGGACGACTAGAGCAGAATGTAAGGATCAGGTTTTTCCTTTATTTAAAACGTGGAATTTTTAGTAAACGCTTACAATTTAAAAATTTTCTTTTCACGATGGAAGACTTATCATCTTAATAAATATGTTGCGTAGCGAAAGACTTTTCATTCTGAAAACCATTTAAAGACAATGAATAAAATCCTTTTCTGGAAATCCTTTACTTAACTTAAGATAAAAATCTCTTTATACATTTAACAAATACTTTACAAAACATTTTATATTTTCTCTTAACTCTTTAGTCTAGCTAGCCACAAGATCCACGTATACAAATCCTTCATCAGCTGCTCCTTAACCTGTTTTTGTACACACATCCACATCACAAGCCTTAAACTATGAGTCTAACGCTCAGTAAGTGATATAAAATAAAACATGAACATGCAATTTAGCTTTTAAAACCCATATGCATTTTTCTGTTTTCATTTCCCTTACATATCAGTCTCTTTTCTGTTTTCGTTTCTTATTTTCCTTTGGCATTTCATTGATTTTGACTTTACGTTATCTTGACAGATATTGGAGATGTCTAAACTTGGCGAGGAAGGGTGGCACACCTAATGGCCCACTGGGCGGCAATGCAATCTCAATCTCACATCCCTAAACATCCCTTTACATTTATCTTGACTTGATAGGCATTAGCGATGTCTAAAATTGATGAGGAGGAGCAGCCAACTCAACCGCACATCTCATCACACTTATTTACGTTTATTTCTTTCATTTCTGTGACGGACTTTACCTACTGGATCACAAAAAAACATTTCATATTCGTTTTCTATTTCCTTTCCAAAACCATGCATGAAAACCATTTTCATATCGTTTTAAAAACCATGATGCATGAATGCTCATAAATGCATAGTTCAATATCCTCAATAAAATCCTCAAGGCATGATTAATATCAACATTTTATAATCCTCAAAGCATGAATCATATCAAATTTATAACTTAAAGAACTTAAATCTATAAACACATCATTAAAACAACAATTAACAAGCAGCAATACATCCTCGAACAATAGCATGATCCATATTAAAATCCTATAATTCTCAAGCATGATCAATATCTGAATTCTTAATGTAAAGAACCTAAATCTAATCAACACAGTCAGCATACAAGTCTTAACTCTTGCGATGTAGGCCTTTCGGCAAAACACAAGCAGTATCACTTACCTAACAATCTTAAACGCACTTAAGCTCTTCCTTTTAATCCTTTCAAAATAATTAAATATAATCATCAATAATAAATCAACTTCCCCAAATTCTCAGACTTATCTCAATAGTATGCATGTTATATTAGAGCTTCTATTACTTCTACCCAAACAACTAATAACCACCCAACAATAGCGAGTTGGCAGGAATGCAACTGAGAGGAATATAAGTCTTCAAGATAGTGAACCTATAGATAATTCTAACCAACAGATAACCTTTCATCAACTAAATGACCTATTAACATCAAAACAATCAATACCCATCATTAAGATGCATGCAGTAGACTAATAACCATCAAACAGGTAATACTAAGAGTCCAAACCAGCAACAAAGCATATCATTCGAAATATTTATAACCAAAGCAGAGAGCATTTACCACTATTATTCTTAAATGCTCAACATGTAGAACATAAAAGTAGCAACCCACACATATAGCAGCAAAACCACAGTGGTTTAATAACATCACAGATTTGTCCCTTAATCATACTTTTTCCACACCCAAGTTTTCAATTACGACAACTAAGCACCCATTATTAACATGCATGAAACAGAGCAATATATCCGAGTATTATATTGCACAAAACCAGGAAGCAGCAACAACAGGGAGCATTACAACATCCCTCACTCTTTTATCTTCTACTTTTAACAACAAACAACTCATAACTCCAAAAATCAAGAGAGAGATGTGGGCTACTCAAAGACCCAAGCAGACCCGAGATGAGCAGGGGACTTCCAACCAACTCCCACTTTCTTTTCCTTCAGTTTTCAGAAGCACCAACTAAAACACAAAAGCGAAACTTCATCAATAGATAAACATTTTCTCAATACCATCATAACACAGAGAGTATTTACCTGAACTCCTTTTTCCTTCCTCTTCTGCACCTCCTTCTTCTTACTTTCTCTCGGCTTTCACTTTCTCCTGAAGTTCCCACCACAGACTCTCTCGCCCTCCCTTTCTCTCTTTTTCTTTTTCCCTTGCTTTCCTTGGCTCTATCTTCCTCTAGAGAGTACTCTGCCTCACTCTCCTTTTCTCTTTATTTCAATTCATCATAAGAGTCTTCTCATATATGAATCATTTATCCCAAGAAATCTAACCAAACACCCCTTGTAAATTGTCATCTACAAAGGGAAGCAACATAGGAGAATAATAGATAATAAAATTCTCAGGATCTGCATTTTTCGAAGTTCATGTGGGACCAGTCAATCAGATGATGGACTAGTCAAACGTCAATGTTTCATCAGCCCTATTTGCTTCTTTCATTTTTCTCCCTCGGGACCAATCGAGCATATGCTTGACTGCTCCGCTGTGAAATTTTGTTTTTCATCTTCATGATCGACCCCTCCCACATTGCCGATTTTTCCACCAAACTTGCTCCTTTCTCTCCTATTATTTGAATCCTAATTAATTCATCACTCCTTTTTAACTTAATTTTTATACCTTAATTAATCCAACAGTACTTCCATCTTACTTTTATACCTTAATTTCCATACCCATTTTCATTGCATTATACCAAGTGTACCATACACTATTACGGAACATATTTTCTTTTATAAAACATATATTTTGTAAAATCCTTTATATTATACATAGAGGGATTTATCCAAGTATTACATAGAAACTTCCCTAATCAAGGATTATTTTGAATCTGCTTAAGAAGAGCTGGTGTTGTCATGATTGCCACACGCTCGTCTTCTATGGCTGTCACGCTCATTCTGTAAGAGGACTCTAATTGATGGGATTTTAAGGTTTCTAGTTAGCCAGAATCTAAATGTCCATCTTGGAGTCATTCTTATTTTTTTCGTTGTTCCTTAGGGTTCTTTCACCTTGGTATATCTTGGGATCATAATGGTTCTATCCTTGCACCTTTTCGTCTTACTGGAAGGTTGTTTGATTCAAACTAATCTTATACTTTTGTTTCCATTGTTCTTTCCTTGTGTTAGCTGTATGAGTGGGTTGTAAGAAACCCTTTGATACTTGACGCCATTGTTTTTTGTATTGAGTTCCTACTTGCATTTGTAGGTCTCGATTTGTCTCTATCACTGTAAGTTTGATGTGCTCCAAATCATTCTTTTATTAGGATGGTGTGTTACAAATCCTTCCAAGACTTCTCGTGAGAAGAGAGCTATTGTTGGTCCTCATCTAATAGGTGTCTTGTGTATAATTAAAAGAGTGAAACATCCTCTTCTTTCCTTTTGGTTCCCCATCGTTTCAATTAATCATTTCTTGGGAATTGTGTAGATGGTCATTGGAGTTGAAGTTAGGTGGAAATTTCTATTGGTTAGCTGAGTTGTCATCACTGTTGGGCTAGGTTCATGTTGTCAGTTGACTGGGAATGTGGGTTGCACTTCCCATTAGATTAGTTGGCTTGTCCGTCGACCAGGAAGCTTGGTTCTACCGTAGCTTACTTATGACCTCTACCTTGACCTTGACCTTGTCTGTGCTATACGAGAGGTCTATATTAGTTTTGGGATATGCAATCCTAGTTATAAGATTTGTTTCATATGAGGGTCATTCGCATGTATGCGTCCTTGTTGTTTGTGTTTCACCTCGCACATTTTCTTTCGACATTCTTGTGCTCTGGTGGGTGGAGTTGCCTCTTTGGGGTCTGTTTAGTTTTCTATCAGAACCTATCGCATGTCCTTGTTGAGCAGGTGTGCGTTATCTTGGAGAAGTGGACTCTCTAGCAGTTTGGTAAGCTTTGTCGCTCCTACTTCAAGATTTGAACTGTTGTTCTAATGCTGCTGGTCGTTGATTCGCTGGAGCATTCTAGAGGTGGCATCTCATATTCTTGGTCTTACCCTTTGGTTCAACCAATGCACGGCTACCTTCGTAAATGTCAATATTAACTTTTGGACTTGCAATGTCTCATCTCGTATCTTCATTAAATCCTCTAGAGAAGTTGTCTAAAGCTATACTACAGTTCACGTATTTCTCAGCCTATTGGTTGTCAAGTCTTTGTTTCCTTTCTTTGTTAGGTTCATTGTAGATTGAGTGGGATAGGATACGTGTCATATTCGTGTTGGATGTTTTGGTCCTAGTGCACTCTGGGTTTAAAGTGTTAGTTGTTAAGTGTAACATATCTGATAGCTCCCTAGTGAGGTAGCATTAGGCAATTTACGCAACTGTATAATTTGATTTCCGGATATATACTTGTTCATCAGGCACAGTCACCACACTAAGGAAAAATCCAACACATAACATCTAAAATCCTACAACCTTGTGATGCAGGGCCTAATGCCCAAACAATCCTACATTCCTTACCTAGACAGTGATATTGATGAAAATGTCAAAGAATAGATGGTCACTGTATGTCACCCCCGATTCTTCATCGTGTCGAATACCGATGAAGATGGTGATTGGCGTCAAGGACCTTCCTTGACCAGCCCTCCGAAATGCCTCTCCTCGCTAAGTAGAGTGAAGACACAACACTTTACAGGACCCCGTCCCAACCCGCTCTCTATATTGAACAGGAACCAAGGAAATAATCTCGCCCAAGGACACCACAACACTCAAGGATCGATCCACCTTTTGATATAGATTGAATGACTTGAGTTGGTGCCTCAAGGGATACATTAATAGGCTCATCAAGCCACCTAATCATCTAGATTAGAAATGGTGACTTGTCACCACATGATTGGCCGAGTTGAGTCATCCTCTTCGATGGCTTCCTCCCATTGGCCGAGTTGCATCATTCTCCTTAATGCTTCTCCCATTGGTCGAGTTGCATCATCCTCCTTGATGGCTCTCTCCCATTGGTCTGTATTGTGGCATCTTTGGATAACACAGTTTGAATGTTTCAAACACCTTTGGATAACACAATTTTGAATGGATAAAAACACCTCATCCATCAAGTGTGGCTCGCTCCCATTGGATGCCACAAAATGCATGTGGGGTCCACATGTATGGATTGCCCAGCTGCTGCCACGCCATGCTCAGATCCACCATTTTAGGATCTGATCATATTTCGAATGCCTTTCTTACCCGCGCGCGTGCGCTCTCCCGGCCCAGTGCGCGCGCGGCCCAACTCGCCTGGCCCGTCTGTGAGTGCTGTCTGAAGCCCGCCTGGCACTCTCGGGCGTGCTGCACGGCCCAGCCTCCTGCTAGCCTGTCAACGCGTGCGGTCAAGACACGGGTCCGTGTTTCTCGGCGCGCAGTCTGAATTCCGACCAATATGTCAGAACACTCCATGCATGTCCAAACACTGGGCGCCCCATGCGCATCTGGAAGCTTCCAAAGCCTCCCTCCTTGGGCCCTCAGCCCAATTCATGCCTTGTGGGAATGGGGGCGTGACAAATCTCCCCCACTAGATGAAGTCGAAGGCCTCGTCGACTCCCAATCTAGATAAGCTTTGATCTCATCCTCGAATTGCCACAAGTTCTTATCATCTTCCCAAACCGCTTCTTCCTCGCCTTCCCATAGTACAAGGAATTGTCTCTTACTAAACTTCCAACTTTCTCCCAATCTTCGGTGATCAAGGATCTTAACAATTTTCTTCGAAAATTCCACACTCACTCCAGGAGGTGCCCTCACTCTATGTTCTCGACTTCCTTCATGATAAGGCTTTAGAAAACTTACATGAAAAGTGGGATGAATTGGTAGGCGATTGAGCAGATGTAGCCAGTATGCTACCGAGCCAACCTTCTTAGCAACCACAAACGGTCCGTCGTATCGTGGTGTCAATCCTTTATGAAATCTTTTGGTACTAACTTTCTTCCAAATCTGTGACGTAAGATTAAGCAGTACTTGGTCACCTTCCTTGAATTCCACGGGCCTCCTTCCTTTATCAACATACTTTTTCATTCTTCTTTGAGCCTTGCTCAAACTATCCTTCGCTTAGTCCAGCATATCCGTACGGTTTAAACCAAACCAGTATGCCGCGGAGCAAGGGCCCTACTCCTTGTGGCGTGCCACTTCGGAAGGCATTGCCGGTTGAAAACCCAATGATAGTTCCGCGGGGCTCATCCCGTGGTCGAAGTCCGACGTATGTTATAAGAGAACTCTGCCGCATCAAGGAGTTCCATCCAATTCCTTTGACTGGCCATAACAAAATGCCTCAGATATTCCTCCAAGAGGCCATTAATTTTGTTCCTTTTGGCCATCGGTCTGGGGATGGTGTGCTGTAGAAAACTTCAGCTCAGTCCCCATTAGACTGAATAAGGTGGTCCAGAACTTTCCTGTGAACCGTGTGTCACTATCACTCACGATGTCCTTCGGTAATCCGAACACTTTCACCACATTTTTCATAAAGTAGTTTGCCGCCTCTTGCACCGTACAAGCTTTAGGAACGCCAATAAAGACTGCATATTTTGACAATCGGTCTACCACAACCATAATGTCCCCCTTCCCTTCAACGATAGGCATCCCAACAATGAAGTCCATGGATACAGATTCCCACAGTTTGCTTGGAATCGGGAGAGGTTGGAGAAGCCCCGCTTCTTTTCTTCTCTTAGTCTTATCCATTTGGCAAATAAGGCAAGTCTTGACGTACAACTCAATGTCTTCTTCCATTTTTGGCCATGTGTAATCTCTAGAGAGTAAGGCCATCATTCTCTCCATTCTGGGGTGTCCCGCCCATCGGGTGTCGTGAGTTTCCTTAAGGAGTTATTGCCGCACACCGCGCCAACTCGTACCAATATCAGGTCACCACGCGCTTTCAACAAGCCGTCATCTAACCAATATCGCCTCACAGTCCCCTCTTGCACCTGTTTCACTAGGCGCACATAGGCAACATCCTCCTTTGCGGCCTCTTTGATCTTATCAAGAAAATTTGAACGTACTTCCATGATTTCTATCAATGCCGCCGCAAACTCTTTCCGGCTAAGGGCATCAGCCACTCAATTTTCAGCCCCTGGCTTGTGTAGCCATGTAAAATACAACTCCGCCAAGAATTCCTGCCACCTAGCTTGTTTCGGTGATAGGTTTTTCTGCGTCTTGAAATATGTATTAGCCACATTATCCGTGACCACAATGAATTTGTCTCCCAACAAGTAATGTCACCAAGTCACTAAGCAATGGATAACGACGACCATTTCCTTCTCATGTGCTGAATATCTCTCCTCGGCACCCTTTAGCTTTTGACTCTCGTAAGCTACTGGATGTCCTTCTTGAACAAGCACACCGCCAACAGCTCTATCCGATGCATCGGTGTGTACCTCAAATGGTAACGTGAAATTCGGTAGCTTCAACATGAGTTCCATAGTCATGGCCTTCTTCACATAATCGAAAGCCTCTTGGCATGATTCCATCCACGCCCACAGATGGTCTTTTCTTAATAAATCAGTTAATGGATTCACTAACCTGGAGTAATCCGTAATAAACTTCCGGTAGTAATTGGTCAATCCAAGGAATGATCGAAGCTCGGTCACTTTCTTGGGCGCAATCCAATCATTGATTACCGCCACCTTCTTCCCGTCCATACGAATTTCACCCTTCCGGATATAGTGGCCAAGGAAGTTGATTTCCTTCGCCCTGAACTCGCATTTCTCCTTCTTCACAAATAATGAACGCTCCCGAAGTCTCCTTAGACCCTTCTCTAGATGTTCAACATGATCCTCCAAACTTTCGCTATATATGACGATATCGTCTAGATAAACCACCACGAACCGATCCAGAAAGTCATATAGGACATCGTTCATCAAATTGCAAAATGTTGCCGGAGCGTTGGTTAGCCCAAATGGCATAACCAAAAATTCATACGAACCATAACTCAAGACCATAGCGGTTTTAGCTTCGTCGCCTTCGGCAATCTGGACTTGCCAATACCCTGATCTCAGGTCCAACTTTGTGAAGTAAGTCGCTTTAGCCAATCTGTCGAATAGATCGCTTGCATTAGGGATGGGATACTTGTTCTTGATCGTGATCTTGTTGAGCGCTCTATAATCCACGCACATCCTTAGAGCTCCATCTTTCTTTCTTTGAAACAATACCGGTGCGCCATAAGGCACCTTAGATGGCTGAATATAACTGGCATCCAGCAACTCATCTAGCTGACACCGCAATTCCGCTAACTCTGTGGGCGCCATCCTATAGGGGGCTTGTGAAGGGGGCAGCGCCCCTGGCTCCAATACAATGCAGTGATCGATAGCGCGCCGAGGTGGCAGCGCTTGCGGTAATTCCAATGGCATCACGTCCCCGAGCTCTCTCAACACCGCTTGCACTTCACTCGGAGTTTCCCCCATATAATCGAGTTTGACCTCCCGAAGCGTGGCTAGAAAGGTAGTCTGTCCCTTCCGTACTCCCGTCTTCAATTGCAAAGAAGACTGCATAGTGCACTTCCACTAGTTCTCACTCCGAACCGTACATGGTGTAGACTCGTCTTGGATGAACATAATTCCAAGATGTGGCAAAACAGTCGCCTTGGCTTGGCGGAAGAATTCCAAGCCGAGTATTAAGTCAAAATCATCGAGTGGCATCACCATCATCGAGCACGGTTTCTACCATTCGCCCACACGCACCAAGGGCATGGTTGTACCCTTAATCGGCTGAGCACCCGAGTTGACTGCTTTAATCATACTTGAGCTCTTGGCAATCTCTAAGCCGAGTTCCTCTGCTCTCTTCTGCGATATGAAGTTGTTGGTGGCCCAGGTATCAAGCATGGCGCGCATCTTCTTTCCGTTGACGTGCACCACAATATACATCAATCCTTTTGGTGTGGTCGATGTCGACATGTCGCCACCACCACTGATCAATGCATTAACAAGCTGGATAGGATTCATTCGGGGTTTGTCATCACCTTCGAAACATTCTCCTTGCGCCCGAATGGTAGATACGGCCGCTTTGGTTGGGCAATCACAAGCAAAATGCGGCCCACTGCATATAAAACATCCTGGCATCCTCTTGCATTGGGGTTGATCACTCCCCTTCACTTTCGATGATGTCTCGGGCTTCTTTCCCTTGTCATGCCAGCCCACTTTGCTTCACTTCTCTTCCTTAGATTTCTTCTTCTCCGTAGAAGGTGCAGTCCGATAATCCACTAGGCTCTCGGCTTTGGCAATAGCCGAGGCCACATCCTTGACCCCGTGTCTACGCAGCTCCGTCTGCGCCTATGGCTGTAATTCGGCCATGAAATTGAATAGCCTATCACTGTCGTGCATGTCCCGTATATCCAGAAGAATCGAGCTATACTCCCGGACATAGTCTCGTATTGATCCTGTTTGTCGTAGCTTCCGTAGCGCTTCCTTAGCTGTCCACTCGGCGTTGAGCGGAAGGAAACGTTCCTTTAGCTCACACTTGAGTGCTTCACATGAGTCGATCTTAGGCTCCTTCGCTTGGCGTTGCCTCCACCAAAGCTTGGCATCGCCAGATAGATACATGCTGAATATCATGACCTTCCTCTCCTCTTCGACCCCCGCTGCTAGGAAGTACTGTTCAATATCCCACAAGAAATTCTCCAATTCCTTGGTATCCCGGTTGCCTTGATAAGGCTTGGGTTCCGGAACCTTATATTGCATGGTTGTTGAACCGAGCCTCCTTGCCGCTCCACCAACCGAAGTTGCACCAATCCGTGTGAACTCATCATCAACACGTGCACGTTCATCTATTGCACGTTGCTTTATGGCAATAAGATCTCCACTTGCTGAAGCTTTAAAATCCTCAAATTCCCTTTTGAGGGTGGAGATTTGGACTTGTAGATTCTCCACATTTCCGGCGTCCCGGACTCCCGTGTAATCCTCCAAGCCAATAATTCTTCCCCTTACTTTGTCATCCATCGTATGTTCACCTCCTGTGAATGGAACGATGGGGATCTTGAGTAGTGGTAGCTTCCCTTGGAAATGGTCTTAAAAAATGCTCCTTTGGAAGTCACGAACGATGGCTCTGATACCAACTTGTCACCCCTGATTCTTCATCATGCGGTATACCGATGAAGATGGTGATTGGCGTCAAGGACCTTCCTTGACCAGCCCTCCGAAATGCCTCTCCTCGCTAAGTAGAGTGAAGACACAACACTTTACGGGACCCCGTCCCAACCCACTCTCTATATTGAATAGGAACCAAGGAAATAATCTCGCCCAAGGACACCACAACACTCAAGGATAGATCCACCTTTTGATATAGATTGAATGACTTGAGTTGGTGCCTCAAGGGATACATTAATAGGCTCATCGAGCCACCTAATCATCTAGATTAGAAATGGTGACTTGTCACCACATGATTGGCCGAGTTGAGTCATCCTCTTCGATGGCTTCCTCCCATTGGCCGAGTTGCATCATTCTCCTTAATGCTTCTCCCATTGGTCGAGTTGCATCATCCTCCTTGATGGCTCTCTCCCATTGGTCCGTATTGTGTCATCTTTGGATAACACAGTTTGAATGTTTGAAACACCTTTAGATAACACAATTTTGAATGGATAAAAATACCTCATCCATCAAGTGTGGCTCACTCCCATTGGATGCCACAAAATGCATGTGGGGTCCACATGTATGCATTGCCCAACTGCTGCCACGCCATGCTCAGATCCACCATTTTAGGATCTGATCATATTTCGAATGCATTTCTTATTCGCGCGCGTGAGCTCTCCCGACCCAGTGCGCGCGCGGCCCAACTTGCCTGGCCCATCTGTGAGTGCTGTCCGAAGCCCGCCTGGCGCTGTCCGAAGCCCGCCTGGCTCTGTCGGGTGCACTACGCGGCCCAGCCTCCTGCTGGCCTGTCAACACGTTCAGTCAGGACACGGGTCCGTGTTTCTCGGCGCGCAGTCTGAATTCCGACCAATATGTCCAAACACTCCATGCATGTCCAAACGCTGCGCGGCGGATCTGGAAGCCTCCGAAGCCTCCCTCCTTGGGCCCTCGGCCCAATTCATGCCTTGTGGGAATGAGGGCATGACACTGTATCACGTAGGTAGAACAGAAAACCAGGTTAGGGGAAAATGGAGGCACGGTCTACAAGCCAAAGAAATAACCTCACTCTAGCCATCGGTTTTCCGCAACCAATTCACATCGACAAAAGATAAAAGCTCTTACGTCCGTAAATCTGGAAATTGCCCGCGGCGGATCTGGAAGCTTCCGAAGCCTCCCTCCTTGGGCCCTCGGCCCAATTCATGCCTTGTGGGAATGAGGGCATGACACTGTATCACGTAGGTAGAACAGAAAACCAGGTTAGGGGAAAATGGAGGCACGGTCTACAAGCCAAAGAAATAACCTCACTCTAGCCATCGGTTTTCCGCAACCAATTCACATCGACAAAAGATAAAAGCTCTTACGTCCGTAAATCTGGAAATTGCCCGAGGAGCAAAGTCGCCCATTCGCCGCGACCAGTAATTGCCCCGAGGCGTGAAGCTGCTCCCTGCGACTCCATCAAAATGAACAGAAACCGGGATGCCCTGATAATAAGGCCTTTGTTGGAGGGAAACCAATGAACCCGGACTTCGCTGAAGCCGATCCCCATTTCAATGAGTTCGCGAACGAACTCCGGAGTTGGCTCATAGCCCGCACGAAAGGAAGAGGAGCTGGAAGACCAAATCTGCCATCCACCTACACCCGATCCGATGGCAGAAAAGAATCCAAACACCGAAATTACATTTGATTTAAAATCAAAATTTCGGATTTTATTAAATCTCTTATTTAATAATCAATTTACTCAATTAATAATATGCATATTACACTTCTCAATATTCCAATTATAAAATTGACCCCGTGTGATACTCAAATGTCACAATACATTGTTAAAATTAAAGAACGAAAGTTTGGGTGTTACAGGATCTACAAGTGTCGTCATGGGGCATTGTCGGTACCCCTTAGGTGGGTGTATCGATTTTCCCGTGGATGAGTAAATATTCGTCGGTTCAATCCCTCCTTTCCTGGTATGTTAAGATTGTAGTTTTGGTGTTTTTTTTATTTAATTCCTACACAATATGTTTCTTTATTTAGACTATCATGTCTCTAGCTGATAACTTTGTAGACCCCAACCCATGTGATTTGGATTTGGTCTTAATTTCATGTTAAGATTTCTGCTTCTTCTCCCTAGCCTTAGCTTGAGCAATCGTGTTCTCTCCAACAATCGGATTACCTGACCCGGCGATTTTTTCTGGCCCGCCTCTGGATCGTGACAGAATTTTATGGTATCAGTGTATATGGCATGGGTGGGTCGGACATCAATAGAAGATTCATAAATGACTTCTCCAAAATATCCAAGCCATTATGCTAACAGGTGGAGCAAAATACGAAGTTTGTATTTGATAAGGCTTGTGCCATGATTTTTACAGATTTGAAAAACAAATTAATCACAACTCCAATAATCATGGCACCAGATTGGAATCTACCTTTCTAACTTATGTGTCATGCAAGCGATTACATTATTGGAGAGATTTGGGATAAAGAAAAAAGAAAATTTTTCATTCTATATATTATGCATACAAGATTTTGACGTATGCTCAACTAAACTATGCAAGCACGAAAGAGATGTTATGTGTTTTTTACGTTCGAGAAATTCAAAACTTATTTAGTTGGGATCAAAGTCATTGTCTACACTGATCATTCAACAATCAAGTATCTTATAGTCAGAAAGATGATAAATTAGGACTCAAAAGATGGGTGCTGCTACTACAAAATTTTGATTTGGGGATCACAAACAGAGACAACGTAAGAATTGAGAATCAAATTACTAACCACTTATCTAGATTAAAAGATGGAACAAATTGCAAAGATAATGTTCAAATTTGAGATAATTTTCTTGATGAGAAACTATTTGGAGTATAAACGAGCAAAGTGTCATGGTACGCAAATATAGTGAATTATTTGGTAAGTGGAATATTTTCATTACACTAGTCAAGCCAATAAAAGGAGAAATTCCTTCGCAAGACAAAATTTTACCTATAGGATTAGCCATACTTATTCATTCAGTGAGCAATCAAATAATGTGAAGGTGTGTTCCTAATGACAAATAAGAAGGAGTACTATAGCATTATCATTCATCTTCTTATGGTCAACATTACAGAGGAAACAGAACTGCAGTAAAAGCCTTTCGATCTAAATTTCACTAGTCGAGCTTATCTAAAGATACTCAAGAGTTTGCTAAAAATTGTGATAAATGTCAAAGATTGGGAAATATCTCACAAAGAAATGAAATGTCTCTAAACAATATTTTGGAAGTGGAATTATTCGATGTTCAGAATATAGTACATTGTTGTAGTAGTGAATTATGTTTCAAAGTGGGTCGAGGCCGCTGCATTACCTACAATAATGCTAAAGTTGTAATTTGATTTTGCAGAGGAATACTTTTACGAGATTTGGTACGTCGAGAGCTATCACCAGTGACAGAGACGTGCACTTCTATAATAGACAAGTTACAAAATTGTTAACCAAGTAGGAAGTTAGAGATAAGGTTGCTACATCATATCATCCCCAATCAAGCAATCACGCTGAAATTTCAAACTGAGAGATTAAAAAGATCCTAGAAAAAGTTGTAAATCCTTCTAAGAAGGATTGGGCCTTGAAGTTAGATAATTCGCTATTGGCATATAGAACATCATATAAAATACCTCTTGGAATGTCATCATATAGAATAGGTTTGGTAGAATTTGTCATCTACCTAGGAAGTTGAAACATAAAGCATTGTGGGCCTTAACAAAATTAAATTTTGACATGCAAACTTCTAGCGAGAAAAGGATGCTATAACTTAGTGAGTTGGAAAAACTTAGAAGATGGAGTTACGAGAATGCAAAATTGTACAAGGAAAGAGTAAAAAAAAGGCACGAGAGACAAATATTGCAATTTTGAAGCTGTGCTGCTGGTGTTATTATCTAATTCTTGCCTCAAGCTATTTCTAGGAATGATTAAATCACATTGGTCAAGATCCTTTCAAGTTGTTTAACTCTATCCTCAATGAGTAGTGGAGCTACTTGACTTCAATTCCAAAAAGAATTTAAGATCAATGGTCAACAACTACATATATCATGGAGGAGCTTTTAGTAAGGAGAAAACTTCCATCTTTTTGCACGAGCCAACTTGATAGCTCAATGAGGAAGAGTGTAACGCCCTAGTCCTTTATTTTTTAACTTTTAGCGTAGCGGAAGATTTTTTTTCTTTTTAAAATCGTAACCATACTTTGATCATCATAAAATTCCATAACATAGTTTTGACATTACAGTCACAATTTATTACAACATTCATTTCAATCTCTTAATATAAATTGAGTAATGGTGCCCCACAAAGTCGGATTTGCTGTAACAACCACAAATGCTTCTCATGAGTATACACCATCAACTACCTTGTTACCAATAGATTCTCATCGTCTAATCCCTTTACCTACATCATAAGATTCATCTATGAGTCAAACACTCAGTAAGTAATGCTTAATAAAAACATGCTATGCATTTGAAACGACCCAATTTTTATTTACTTAAAAATTGCGTGAAATTCAAAACTTTTTCTTTTATAAAATCAAAGTAAGACTTTTCTTTATAAAACCCGATCGTTAAAACTTTTTACTTAAAACACTTATCAATTTCAACAGAAGTAATAAAATCATTTTTATAAAATGCAGCGGAATTTAAAGCAAAGCATTAAAGAATATAAAATAATTTACAAACCATTTTTACAAATAAATTCCCTTTTAAAGTCTTTAGCCCGGCCAGCCACGAGATCCACCCGTGCAAATCCTTCATCAATTGTCTTTGACTTGTTCACCTGTTTTTCGTACGATACCATCACAAGACCTAAACTAATGAGCCTAACGCTCAGTAAGAGATAGAATGAAATACAATGCACATGATATGCATGATCATACGATGCATTACAGAATAGAACCGTATCTCTTCTAGAAGTTAAGGTGGAATACTCCCTAGAGTCATGTGGCCTAGCCAGTCACTCCGACGAGGAGATATATCCATCGGGGGTATTACCACAAGCAGGTATCCTCACTTTTGTTGAAGACGTTGCGGGTTTCAGAACGGGGTAATCCTATAATCCACGTAGCTAACTTCTAAACCTACCACTCACTACGTGGGAGGAATCTACCGTATGGAAAGTCACAATTCACAATTCACTCGAATCCCCACACACCTATTTATATATATTAATTATGTCATGCAATATGTTCGTGAATACATACAATCCTATATGATGATATAAATGTCTAATAAACATATCATTAAAAGAACCTAAATCTAGTAAACACACAACATACAATCCTAATTCTTGCGATGTAGGGTCCGAAGACCAAAACACATTAAGTATCAACTTACCTGGCATCCGAGATGCGTGTAGTACTTCGATTTAACCTTCACAGTATATTCACAAACAATGACCTTTAATCATTAATCTAGTCTATAAGAATCTTATTCATCCGTAACAGAGTATCATAATCAATTACTCTAATTCACTTGATCATATTTCCCACAGCAGAGTAAAGAACCATTTATTGCCTACTTAACATGAAATTACCGAGTGAATACTAGTCATCTTCATATCTCTCCTTAATCATTCAAGACTTATAGTCAACAAAAATATAAGACATTACTCATTTTCCAAAACTAACAATACCAAGCAATAACATCCAGTCACAGTTTGCCAACCTCATTCATATAGTTCATTATTCTAACTCCATCAACTAAAACTCAATAATGAAGAGCAGAATAACTTAAAAGGCCTTAACAATCCCATATTCAATGTAATTCAACTACACAATCCAAATATAGCAATTCACTTAATAGCTTCCATTATTTACAACTTAACAACCAATAATGGAATATCATTTAAACAACAGAGCACTAACCGTATCGTATACTATCGAGCAACAACAACAAAGACCCTAAACAACTTCATCTTTCATCCACTTCCTTCAATCCATAAGTATCAATTATTAATCATAGAATACGACATTCATCAACATTTTCCATACAAAGCACTTATGCAGTTGACAGAACAATAGTTAACCAAACAACAGAGGACATATTCTCAACTTCATACCAATCACAGGGAGTTTATAAACAAAACAACTCTTCAATATAATCCAACTTAACCGTTTACTTGCCAACAGCATAACCAATTCTAACATAGTTATGTTATCAAAATTAACCAACCAACAAAGTGTATGAATTAACATTACAGAATGCTATTCCAAGTGACAGAACATAATTCACTTCCACAATCGTTCAACAGATTATCACAGAACACTTAATCAAACAACAGAGCACATCATCCAACAAAGAAGTAGCAACAGGGAACCAATACCACAAAAAATCACTTAACACCCACAAGGTACAGATTGTTCATTCCAATTTACAGCAAGAACTCCATCAATTGCAGCAAAGAAAACGCAGAAGCTTACCGAGGAGAAAAGGTAGAGGAGAAACTCTTTATCACCCTATCACCAATTCTTCATCACAGTTCACACACAAAGAACATAAACTCCCCTTCCACATCACTCTCCACAGTTGCAGCACTCAGGACAAGAAGGAGAGTTCAAGTCCGTTTCAATCTGTCATCCCGTCGATTTAAAGGCAGCAGACGATAACTTCAAGCTGACAAACACAGGACATTTGCCCATTTCAATGGGGGAGGTCCAATGATCGAGTGCCAGATGGGCAGCACCCCATCTTCTCAGGGAGGAGGAATTTGTCGCGCCAACCAGGAGAAATAAACCGGCTCAATAGTGGACCAACAGGACTGACCCACACCGAACCCCCAGCAACAGCCGATTTGTCCCTACCAAATCGCCTCTGCCAAATCGTCCCTGCCAACCACAACACCGATTTGATCGCCATACCGAAAACACCGAGCATTGAATGCTAGGGAA
The DNA here is from genome assembly GCA_022433065.1 of Begonia loranthoides. NCBI lineage: Eukaryota > Viridiplantae > Streptophyta > Magnoliopsida > Cucurbitales > Begoniaceae > Begonia > Begonia loranthoides. The sequence goes on from CM039479.1 coordinate 2,811,927, forward strand.
GAAGAGAAACACAACGAAATAGCCGACTTACCATAGCCGAAGATTCGAGGTTCCATATCATCCCCATAAACCGTGGCACACCACTGAGCCCTAGCTCTCCATTACCCGCAGCACCACAACGCCTCCCGACACATGTTTGTCCACCGGCCAATGCACCGAGCCCAAGTCCAAGCCTTAGTCGTTGTCGCCGCGTTGCCCACTCTCTCTCTCTCTCTCTCTCTCTCTCTCTCTCTCTCTCTCTCAAATGGTCGAAGGCCAATTCATTTGAATTAAACCGGTTCAAGAGAAACCGGTTCACTCCCCCTTTATGAATTCTTCTTTTAATTTAATCAATTTCCTTTAATTAATTCATTTAATTCCTCATTTAATATTCACATATTATTTTTAATTAATCCCACTTTATTTAACCTTAATTATCATCCCAATAATTTTTCTAAATGATAATATATTGATTATATCATTGGTAATATCCTAATAAGTATTTGGCTAATTCGAATATCTCCAATTACTTTCCAATTTATCTTATTAAATTTCGCTATA
>CM039479.1:2812753-2843542 GCA_022433065.1 Begonia loranthoides
TCATTTCACTTTTCCTTTTAATTAAATCAATTTCTTTTAATTTAATTAAAAATTAATAAATCCATTCCCCATTTAATCTTCACAAAATCTTCATTAAATTTCTAATTAATTACTCTCCTATATTTTAATCTCACTTTATTTATTTTCTTCCTTTTTATTTAAAATCGAGTCACCTATTTATTTCAAATTGAGCTGAACCAAAACCAGTTCAGTCCATATCTAGCAATTACGTTCTTAGTAATATCCCGATAATATATTCGACTAATTCAAATATCCTTAATTATTTTCCAATTTATCATTTTTAAATTATGATATAAAAATCGGGATATTACAACATTTCTTATAAAACTTTTTTGTTTTTTTTTTTGTTTTTCTTTATCATTTTTATCATTTAAGGAAAAGTGGTGAACCTCACCGAACATAACCATTCTTATAGTTTAGGAAAAAGTGGTGAACTTTGGCAAACTCAAATCCTTCTTATCCTTTAAGGATGAGTAGTGAACTTTGGCCAGTTCATCCCGTTCTCATTAATTAAGGATGAGTTGTGAACTTTGGCCGACTCAAACCCTTTTTATTTTCTTTGCGTACATTCACTTCAATTTTCATCTTTCTTATATAAAAAACATGTGCATGTAAAACATTTTTGTTCTTTTCTTGGAAATATGGTGCATGAACATGAAGGCATAATCATAATATAACCTTGAGTGTCCTTAAACTACATGTTATCATAATCATCACTACTATCAACATAACAACGATAATAACACATCACATCCTATATCAACATAATATCACAATAACATTACTATCAAAAAAATCACAATTATCATAGAACGCAAATCCTAGCATCTTGTGATGTAGGCCGTTAAGCCAGGCACATGCAACCAATACCTATCTTGGAGTCTTAGTACAATTAACAACAACTATAAACTGTTTCCTTGAGTTGGAAGACATAAACATGTTACAATTATATGTTAGTATCCAACTATACATTTTCACATTAATATTCATAACTTTTTGTATACTTTTCTAATTTTGAGTGATTCTTGAACTCATATCCCTTAGATGATCCTCATTAATATATAGAATTAGTTTGCAAATCCAACTACTTTTGTCATGCATAAAGTCCAAAACAGAACCTTGTTCTCATCCAACAACCAATTTTGCCTCACAATTTACCATCAACTTCCAAAATTTCATAACTTTCATTATATAGTTCCAAATAACTTGATTCCTATGCCCATAGCTTCATCAAAGTGTCCATTTTAACATACTAAGAAAGTTTAGCTATGTTTTTACCATTTTTTGATCAAGCATGATATTAGGTGCATAAACATCGATTTTTTTAGAAATCCTTCCATCGGTTAATAGTAGCATGCTATTAGAACATAAACAAGTATCCTTAAATCATAAAACTTGAGCATGAAACCCAATTTTGTGATTCTTTTAATAAAACCTCAAGCATTACTTCATAATCTCCAGGTTCTCATAAACATAACCAACTCTTAATATCACTTAAACATCTAAAGAGAACTTACTAACTTACTAACCTTCAGCTAGCTGAGAGAAGGGAGCTCCAAGTTGCTCCCTATTTATAGAAGTTTAAGTGGTGACTTAACCACCCTAGATGTATCTAAGTGTCCTATGAGGTGTGAATTATCCCTTCTCTTTTTCATGATCAGCAAGTTAGGGAGTTAGCTTAGCATCATACAATGTTTTTATATGCTTTTTGGTGATTTGTCACTTATCGATCGACTGTTAATTACAGTTTGGGTGACTACACTATGATCTTCAAGCTTCACAATTTTGATCTTTTGTCTTGTCTCGGTCGACCGCCTCTTGACCTCTAGTTGACTGCAAAACTATCTGAGAGCATTCTCTGTTGGGAGTAATGTGCCCAACAAGCAAATGTAATAGAACAATTTTATAATATATGAATAAATTTATAGTGATTGATATTATACTAATATTTTAGATTATGTTTTGTAAAATTAATAGAAAATTCCTTTGGTTATTTATGCTAACTTTGTGTTAGCATATATATTGTATATATGTGGGATAAAACATAAAGAGTAATAACTAAAATGTGTCCATAACTTATATTTGAAGTATGAAATCTTCAAATAGTTCATAGTCATAAACATAGTTTATCTCATTAATAATGTGTAGTCATATCCGACTAAATATGTAGTGACATAAGATAAATATGTTTTATATAATATACTTATATAGGACTAGACTAGATAAATATGCATGATTTTAAATATAGAACAATTAATGTTATTATATAGAACAATTAAAAACAAACTCCTATTTTAATTGTTAAATATAGAACAATTAATGTTAAATATAGAACAATTAATGTTATTATAATGATGGTCATATATGCATGATTTTAATTTGTTGTATTTAACAAACTCCTATTTTATTTTAATTTATTCTTTGATTTACTCAGTAAAGTTGTGTACAAGTTACGATTCGTATACCTTGTATATTGGGAGTGAATTAAAATGAATAGTTGGGAATGTTAATATCGATACAATGAAATCCATTTTTATAGATTCTCTGTTTGTTAGTTCAAGGATCGTATAATTAGCGCGTAATTCGTAATCGTTATGAATTAATTATTCAATCAAGAACTAATGGTAGTCAAGGATAAAGACACAATATGAGAGATTAACGGATTATAAATCTAGCTCTATTGTGAATCTAAATGGAGAGTTAATACATATGTAATGACTATATTAATGGACATTAATTAGAGTAAATATACTATATAGTTTTTTAGAGTGCAACTCTAAGTATTTAGTGGAATTACTTTAGAGTTAATAATTATACTAATTAATATAAAGAGTTTATATTAATTAATGAAATATTATTGGAGCTTAAAACTATAAGTCCATTAGTCCCTTCGTCACTTTCTATCATTATTCGAATAATAGAAAAATGAATAAAGAAGATTAAATAATTAATTATGAATTAATTATTTAATACACTCAATAATAAGTTTATTATTTTTCATTAGATGAAATAATTGAATTATAGATTATTCAATTAATTAAGACAAAATGACAAAAGTTGTTATAGTTAATATATTTGTTATATTTCATTAAATGAAATAATTGAATTATTGATTATTCAATTAATTAACAAATATAAAGTAACTTTTTAAAATGGATTTTGTCAAATTTGAGTTAATGTCATAGTGCCAAGTGTTGAGCTATACTGACAAGACCTTTTGTTTGACATAACATTTTTATTATAAATGTATTATAACTTAAATAAGTAATTAATAAGTTAATGTCATAGTGCCAAGTGTTGAGCTATGGTGACAAGACCTTTTGATTTCCATAACATTTTTATAAATGTATGAAATCAATTGTAACTTTAATGAGGAATTTGTAGTGTTTTTCTCTAAATTTTGGCCATTATGGAGCAATACCACTATAAATAGAGGTCCAACCTCATTAGGTTATGAGGTTGAAGTCTTTAAGATTAAGGAATCCATTTTGAGAGCAAAATTTGTGTCTTCTGTATTGGCTTTAGAGAAGTATTTTCTAAATCCAAATAGAGCGTCTCATGTGTTGAGAATACGATCTATCATAAATTGAGTGTGATCTTGTTTCATTCATCACGCTCACACGTGCTTATTCAAGGTGAGGAGGATTGGCGGAGAAGATTGAAGGTTGATTTTGTACCCGTGTGAAGTAAGCTACAAAAGTAATATTCTTCATCTTTTAACTTAGATCTAAATAAATATTTTTAAATACATATTATTATTAATATATTATAACAATGATCTATTTTATGCTCATGTTAAAATTATTTTTCATGATACATAGGTTACGTATGTTACTGTTGTTATGAACATCGGTAATTCCGCCGTGCGAGGGAACCTAAAAACCAACATTCTCTACATAAGTCATAATTGGACACCATAATCTTCCAAGGAAAAAATTGTAGATGTTTTTATCATCTTAATCCAGTGAGATCGATGGCTGGTAATCCTCTATTTAAGCATTAACTAATCCCGAAGGTAGATCACTTAACAAACTTTTGCTGCGGATTTTCTCACATTCGTGGATGCTTAAATGTTCATTGCGAACATATTTGAATCCGCAGAGCATCTTCGCTACAAATATTCATTCCTTCCACCATTCCCCTATTATCACATTATTCCACGGATGAAATCTTTTTTGCGGATACTTAAGCTCCAACACTATCACTATTCACCACAACGTGTTTCCATCCACGGACACTTGTTTACAGCAAATACCCAATCAAAACCATAATGTTTCATGTGTTCCACTATTCACAACAGACGCATTCCCTTCAGCAAAAGCTCATTTTTTTGTGTATCATGAACCCAAATGATGACTTACTCTCCGTAGATGCTTTTCTTTCTGCGGACCCATTCATATCCACGAATCACTTGCTCTGTGCCTTTTTCATCCAGAAATCAATCTTTCATCCATTTGTTTCATCCAATGGCCATTACTCCCATTATGTGGAGACTTTCCCCCTTTTGTAACAGAATATTTCCATTCTGAACTAGCATCTTGCCCCTCTGCTCTTTCCATCCTACGGTCAATCTTTCTTCTGCTCATTTCATCCAACGATCCATACTTTGTCTGCTCCTTTCCTCCCTTCCGTAGGCACCAATATTTGTATGAATGCACGTCAAACTATAAATTTTCCTTACCTCCTTCATAGAACAATGTTGTTTCCCCTTAACAATGGACATCCATTCACCAAATACTATATGACTTCCTTTGTAATTGTCATGAACATATTCTCATGACCACATCAAATTAAAAATTCTTATATTTTATTTTATTATAAAATCCCAATTTTCTCCAATTCAATAATGATTATTTTCCTTGAATTCCATCAAAATGTTACTTATTTTCCTCGAGCGTTACATTCTCCTCTCCTTATAAGAATTTTTTCCTTAATTTTTTTTTTCTTAGATTCTTTATTCTTACCATTCTAAGTACTAATTTATTCAAAATCATGAATCTAATCCTTTAGAAAATTCAACAAAATTTTCTGAGATGTTTGTATATAACTATTTTATCATACCTTACATCATGTCTGGTTGGTCCTCATTATCATTTTCTATAAGAAAGAAAACTCTTGGGGCAACATTTTCTATCTCCTTGATTGGCATAGTGCACATTTTTTCAATATGTCTAGATCCCTTACATCTAAAACATTGTCTTGATCCTGCCATATCACTCCTAAGAGTGAGTCTTCTTACATTTAGGACATTGGTTTTCTAGTGATGAATCGACATTTATTTTTGCAACCGTGAGTTCTCCATGCATTCTTTTCTCCTTTCCTTGTTGTCCTCCATCCTCAAAAGATCTTTTAAGGCCCCTTGAATTTTCTTCCCCATTTCCCGGTTGCAGATGTATTTCTTTAAAGGATTTCTTATTGGAATCTCTGAACTTTGCAACTTGGAACTTGATCATGTTTGTCAAAGTTGGACAAATTCAACCAACTTTCTTGTTCTCATTGTGTGACTGAAGTAATTTTCATAAGACACTTCCTTATATTGTTCCCAAGTCATTTCTCTAGCATTATGTGTCATCTTCATCGCATCTCACCAAAACCTTGCATCTCTAACTGACATATATATTGCACAAGAAACTCTCTCTTCCTCTTTCATCTTAACGTATTCAAACATATCTTCTAAGGTTCAAATCCATACCTCATTGATAATGGGTTTGACAATATTATCCTCAAACTTAGGTGGTCCTAGTTGGTGAAATCTTTCATAGCTCATGTTCCTTTGCGTGGCTTGTCGAGTCTTTCTTTGTTCCTCTCTAGCCATGTTTCTTTCCCAATATTGATATTGGTGTTCCACTAAATCTGTTAGTTGATTTATAGTTTCATCCCTACCTTTATCCTATATTCTCTAACCTTTTACCATGTTATAAACCTTTAGAATTCACATATTAGATAAAAACAAAAATCAATCAATATTTTCTTAAGATTGATCATATTTACAAGTGACGAGTCATTCTCATGTTGAGGCTTGAGTTGTTATTCAGTCTATAGAATTGATTGTGCTTTAATACCATAATTTTAATCCCTTGAAATTTTAGTCATTTTTTAAAGACTTTTTTCTTCTTTTAAAATCATAACCATAGTTTGATCATCATAAAATTTCATAACATAGTTTTAATAAAAAAAAGTCACAATTTATTACAACATTCATTTCAATCTCTCAATATAAAATGAGCCATGGTGCCCCACAAGTCAGATTCATCGTAACAACCACAAACACTCCTCACGAGTATACGCCATTAATTGCCTGGTTATCCATAGAGTCGTCGTCTAATCTCTTTACCTATATCACAAGATTCACCTATGAGTCTAGCACTCAGTAAGTAATGCTTAGTAAAAATATGATATGCATTTCTTATAAAATGTTGGATTGTCGCTGATCCAATAATTTAGGGTTTATTTTGTTGATTTTTGCAAAAAAAAGTACATATGCTATGAACCCTTTAAAAACTCAAGATAGGAGTTGAACATTCGTTCAGTTGGAAAATCATTTTAAAAATATGTTTTAGGGTCAAATGCACACCATTCTTTTGCAAACTCTCACTTGGGTCTTCACATTAATTAACAATATTAGAGTGTCAATTTTACATATGTTTCAAAGTGACACAAATTAGACTTGGTAGTAATATTTCTTGTATATTAGTTCTTCATATCCATACTAATATGTAACTAAACAAGTTTATTTCCAAGCAACATAACACTTTCATACTTATCAATGTCCAACAACAGTTAAAGGCCTAACCACTTAACAGTTTCTAGCAACTACAACAGAGACAAATCCAACTTAGCATTACACATTTATAGTTAACAGACCCATAATTTAGCAACCAACCGAAAGCATTTCCAAAACAAACAGAAGGCATAAATCCAAAATTAGAGCAGCAATATTCGACAATAAATCACGGTCCACTAAATCTTCTAACCAGAACCATCACTTAAATACATAACACAGGAAAGGGAGTTATACCTCACAGAAGACACGAGAGCAACCTTCCCGTAGACTTTTCCTCCCACTCCTCCATCTCTTCACTTTCTCTCGGCACTCTCATCGCCAACTAGCCATAGGCCAGAATGCCTGACTCCCCTCTGCCCTTCTTTATTTCCAGAACCGCCAATATCTAGTATGAACCGGCTCTCCTGCTAAACCAATTCTCCTCTCCTCTCCCCACTCATTAAACTACCTCCTTCTATTTATTCATTTTTAAATTCTAATTTCATCTTAATTTAACCTTTCACTTTAATTATTCACTAAATTCTTAATTTCCAAACAAATCCAATTAATCTTACTTCTTCTTCTTCTTTTAATTAAAAGAAAACTGAGCCACTAAGTTTTTAGACTGAGCTGAACCAACCCGGTTTGATCCCTCATTCTCCCCTTCAGAATTGTGATTTCGGACGAAGGAATGCGTCTGCGCCTCGTCCGCAATTGTCCAAAAAGTCCAATAATTTGGACAGATTTGAACTCTCCTCGTCCGCCATCATCTATGCTCATCCTGCATCGTCCCAAAACACTGGGGATGACATGCAATGCATTTTTGGATGCAATCCCCTAGTTCTCATGTCGTCCGCGTGCGTCTGAAATCTCCAATTACTCCTTTTTCATCAAATTTCATACTTTAATTACTCTTTAATATATTCCTCATATTTACACGGCATAAATCAACATGTACTATCTCGCAATATAATATATTAATTATTCTAAAATTAATTACATCACGCAGGGAAAATATTATCGGAGTATTACAACTTTTGAGTCTTGACTATTCGGTTGAAATGGTTATTGAAGAAAATCTCTTTAAACTTAGTCCAATTCATTTCTCTTATGTCCTAAGCTGACATAATAGTGTCCCACCAGTATCGCGCATTGTGAACCAAAAGGTAATCAGCGCATGGAACCCTATCTGCTTCATTAATTTTTGCATACTCGAACTTGTCCTCAAGGGATCTAACCCATTCTTCAGCTAGGGATGGATCTAATTCTTTCCCTTCAAATGTTAGTGGCTTTAATTTTCTAAACTTTTCCCATCCGGCTTCCTCACATGCCACCCATGGGAAAGGATTTCCATTCTCCTCCCTTTCCCTAAGACGTTCAATATAGTGGAATTGACGTTCCATCATACCAGTCAAGCGGTTTATTGTGTCTCCTTGCACAGACTGATTATCCTCAACTCCTTGGCCAGCAGGTCCATTAATTCCTTGGTCAGCAGATTCATCATTATTCTCCCGACCAGCAGGTTCATTCCTCTCAACATTGTTAGCAGGTACATTACTGTTCGGATTAACAGGTACATTGTTTCCTCAAATATTATTGGAAGGTTCGTTATTCTCCAAACTAATGGGTACCACATTACTCCGACCAACAAGTTCGTTACTCTCAACATCATTAGCAGATACATTATTTTCTAGATTTACAAGTACATCCTTTTCTCGACTAGCAGGTTCACCCCTTCTAACATCATTGTTACGGGCATGGCCCCTTCTTCCCTTTGCCATTATATTTGCCTACACTTTAATTCTAAGAATTAAAACACTATTCCTAATAAAGCACTGTACTTAATACTTACAGTTGATTAAGCATCCCCGTGTTGAGTTTTGCACTGTTGGTAGTCTACATAAATGATTTTGACCCGGTTATGCTCTGATTCCATTGTAACATCCCATAACCTTTTCCGTATAAAATTTTTCTTTTCTTTAAAACCATGTGTGATAGAAAAACCAGAGTAACGTATAGAGGAAGTCTCAATCGTATAAAACACAGAGTTAAGATACAATAGAAGTCTTTTACAATTCTATACCATCAGGGTACAGGAGTTCTAGTTTACAAGAAAAAGATTAGGTTCGATCACTATACCATTGCATGAGAAAAACCTCTCAATTCCAGCTCGAAGTACCAGTAAAGAAAGAATGAAATAAAGTAAAGAACAACTTGGGTTGGGTGGCCCCCATCCCAAAGGGAAACTAAAGAGAGGCATAACCATTTCCCCTATTTCCTGGGCCATTGTCTCACGTCTTTACTTGTGGTGTAGGTAATGAAATGGTAATACCCGGCGTAGAGGAGAAGGCTTTCCCTATGGAGCTTGCAAAATATCCAAAAGAGACGAGACTAGAGTAGACTGGTGGCTAAGAGAAAGAAGAAGAACATATTTTGTAAGCGTTAAACAGTAAACTTGTTTTGTAAAACTATAACTATGGGCCTAACTCGTGTATTTGGGATATGTGGCAGTTTTAACCCTGAACTTTTAGCATGTTTGATTTAGACTTTCCGTTTAACAAATGGTTTTCAAATTCGTTTCCGCTATTTAATCTCGCTTCCGTTAAAATTTCCAAGTAAACCAAGGCATTAAAAGTGTAATAGCGACTGGGATTTGAAAAGGGCCACTCTGATTTTAAATTTAAAGAGACTTTCAATAAATGCTTGCTGTATTTAAAATTTGAAATTTTACCGCATTTTAAATAAAATAAAATGGAAAGAGAAAAATCTGGGTCGTTACAATTTATCCAAATATGGGATTAAGAGATGAAAAATTGAAGAGCCTAATTTAAGTTAGGTTAAAAACAGAAATTTGTGGGCGTTGAAGTTACTTTTAGAATTTAGGGAAACAATTTTAAAGAGGAGGCTAATGCCATGAAGGAATTTTTGCATTGTGTTTCCTGTAGTAGTTGATGAGAGAGAGGGAAAAGAGAACAACTTGAAGAAGATGAGGAAAGGAGATTTGATTTTCACTCTTTTCATCGCACAGGAGACTTTCTAGCCTATCCCTATTGTTTATAGGGATATTAACAAAACAACCACTGAACTATAAGATCAATGACAAGTCAACCACTAAGTAATTTTTACTGACAAATAAAACACTTAATTATGCGAAATGAATAGAGCAAATATCATTGTCACATTTTTGGTTAAATAACGTTTTCTTTCTGCTACGGAACGTTGTCTTTCAGCTACGAAATGTTGTCTTTCTGCTGTGAAATGTGAGTCCTTGGCATAAAACTCAGATAAGATTACTTTCCTCAGAGGAAAGATTACTTTTCGTAGAAGAAAGGTGACTTTACATAGCATAAAGACATCTTTACACAGCGAAAAGACTCCTTTGGCGAAGGGTAATCCCGAGGAAGAAAAAAAAAAGGTAAACCATAAAATAAAAACGTCAAATTATATTGTTTCACTAGTAAGCAAATAGGATATAGGAAAGAATTCGAAAAAGAATGCAAGCTTGTTCAATGCACACCTGTTAGAGTTTGGATATGACAATATGTACTGAACAAGCCTACACCATTACACTCTCCCCAGCCCAACCAAACTCAAACCCCCACCTAGGCTGATACTCATGACCTTGCCCTAGTTTAAACCCTAACTTGCATTAAGCAATAAACCATAAACTTTGGAAGTCATCACTCGTCCATTCCTACTTGGCCGCCGAATGAAATACGAAGCATCTTCTTCTAGATATTAGCATCTTCTCTCGGCCCTCAAAATCTCAAGGAACTGAGTGCCGACACAAGGAGATCAAGCAAAAATCAAGGAATAATTGCTCATCTTCAACTTTGTCTATTGTTGTCTTACTCTAAATCTATATTTATTGTGATTACAAACAACTTACTTATGCTTTTGTGGAAGAGAAGGTCAGAGCTGAGAATAATGAGTAGTAAGAGGTCGCTACAGTTCACTAATTTGTCTTAAATATTTTTATTTTCTCAACATTCTTATTGGTTAAAAGAACCCTTTCCGTAATGTTTCATATCTGAATAACCTTGTGTTTCATATCACCAGGGGTAGAGAATCTTGATTAAAAATTTGTAATTAGATTTATTTATTAGTTTGACAGACTGAAATGGATAGCAACAATAGTCTGCAGTTCCATAGGTAGGTTAAGCTTCTATTTTCATATGTAAAAGAGATCAAAGAAACTAATACAGTTGGAATAAGAGTGGTGGAGAAATAGTAAAAGAGAATTTGAAGTTAGGAGAGTGTAAGGGTCTAGGCTTGTTCAGCACATGCCTATTAGAGTACATTTATTTTCATTTATGTCATTCGATTATATTTCCTTTTCTTTCTATTTTGGGCAAGTGACTACTCGCCACCATAGTGTATATATTCCTCCCATATTGGAAATGGTCTGAATTGCTCTTTAGGGGGTAGAGGCATGATCACACGTAAACCCTCCCTACCCACTGATTTAATTTGATGCCAATAATTGAAAAAGTTCTTTTACATACAAACTCTCTCTATGCTCACTATTTCCAATGATGTTTTTATGTGACGCAACTAGAGTCACACAATCCCTTTTCTAGTCCCTCAAAAAGTAAGATCGTGACACAGGGCAATTGATATGGGTAATTAGTTGTATTTTTTGGTGTGGTTTGGGTTTTATTGTTAAACCTCCCACGACTCGGTTCTTAACAGTTCTCGTGGTTTTTTTATAGCAATAATTGTCATGCCCTAAAGGGAACCTGAGACAGAATGGGGAATGATCCTATCTGAAACAAACTCAACCACCTAACCCACATCTTAAATCCAAAATTAACAATAGAAGAATTAAAATTTAATTTACAGACCAGATCCGAAATAAAGATCTAATAGCAACATTAAGATAGTGTAAAATAACAAGGTCCAAACTATGCAAAAATAAATTAAAATAATACTAAGGTATGAACCTCACGAAAAATATTCTACGTCTCTCAAGAAAGGAAATAAAATAACTTGTTTAGGGAAATATCCAAAATCTACTCCTGCAGTGAAACATTGGAATCACTTTAAGTATTTCCTAAAAAGTGGAGTCAAATCTAGGGCGAGCCAACTAAACTTAGTAGGGATTAGATTTTATGTATAACATTTAAATTATAAAATGTGTATGCATGCCAAAAATTTTACTTTAAATCGAACTTGATATATGAAGGAAGTAAAAATGAGCAATAGAGCAAGAAATAAAATTAAACAGCGGCAATCCTCAGGCGATCGCAACAGCTAAAAAAAGACCCTGATTAGATTTAGGGTTTTGCATCTAGGGACATACCACATACAGCTATCTCATTACTCTAGTTAACAATAGTGTATAAAAAAAATAAATGGGAATATAACTAAACAAAACGTTAAATTAAATGTGTCCTTTGAACATAAAACTTGTTAAGTGAAAAAAGGTTATATAATTTATGAAATTGACGAGTCAAATAGGAATGTGTCATTTAACACGAAAATGTGTTTAAAAATATTGTTTTAGAAAACCATGTATGTTGAACATAAAATAACCCCTACCTCAAATTTAGGCCTACCAATATTAGGGCCCAACAGAAAAAGACCCAGTGAATCCCAGTAGCAGATAAGTCCATAAACTTCCTATGTCTTGGAACTTAATCATAATATTTTTACCAAATAAGAATTCGTACCCAAAAATTAAAAATTTTGATTTCTAAGGTAAACTATGATGACCCTAGAATAAGAGAGTTAAAAGCCCAACACTGTACAAAACAGTCCTCGAAACAATCCAATAACGATTGGGGCAAAATTTATGGTAAATTTAATTTCGACCCAAAATCAAGACTAGGTTTTGGCCCAAAATATGATGGGTCCTAGGCCAAATCAGCCTGGGCCACAACTAGAAGGATCCTAGGCCACGACCTAAAGAAATCTTGTCTGTGGACCAAATTTTCTTATGTTGAAGCTCAAAATATTTCATTCTCTTTTCTTGTGGTTCTTCCACTGTACTCGAACCAATGGTATATCACGTTGACAAAAAACCCTTATCTCACCACTTATTATTTTATTAAGTTCCTCCTCATATGAAATATCCTCCTGAATAGGCATCTTGATACAGGAGATTACATGCGACAAATCAAATACATTTTCCCTCAATATAGAAACATGGAAAATATTATGGACATAGTTTAACTATGGTGGTAAGTCCTATTGCTAAGCCACCACATCCACACGCTTAACAATCCAAAGAGGTTCAACATACATCTGGGAACTAACTTGTCCATTCCACCAAAATGAATACTGTAACACGATCAAACTTCCAAAATTACAAAGTCATCTCCTTGAAACTCTTCTAACGACTTAAAACTATTTTAAAAAAAATATTTTCATAAACACTTGATCTTTCTCAGTAGTTACTTGAACCAAAGTAGGGCCAAAGTTTACCTGCACCACGGCCACAGCTCAACATAGCAGTAGTTTGCATTGTCACCCATATAAGTCTCATAGGTTTAAATCCCAAGAACAATTGAAAGATTTTATGTAACACCTGATATTTTTATGGATAGTTTAATTAAGTAATACAACAATTTGGAATTTAATAGGTTAATTATTGATAGTTGGAGAATTTTAATGAAGACTTTAAAATAGTAGAATAACTAAATTAGTATTGGAAATTAGGAAAGATTTAAAGAAGGAATTTTATTTTATAGGTAATAAAATAAAATAGAAAAATTTAAATAATTAGGGAAGATTAAGTAAATAGGAATTAAGAAAACTAACTGTACTAGAATTATTAAAGAAATAATATGTAACAACATTTAGGGAAGAAAATTGAAGTGTTGGATTAATTAATATGCTGGAAACTAAGGAAAATAAGGGGAGGAAGATCAGATGCAACAAGAGCCATCAGATGAGGCTTAAGGATGACTGAGATTGTTTAAGAAGGAGAAAGATTCCTTGCAAAAGTATTTTATCGGATGAACGTTGAGCCGTAGGATCGATTTAGCAGATGAAGTGTGCGTCATTGAATCAAAGAAACATGCTTCCATGGGTGTGTTGATGCATTTTAGTGTGGCAGTGTTCTAAACCGTAGATCAGATTTATTAGGATGAACAAGATTAGATAGATTTTAGGAGTATTGATAGGCCTTTAGATCAGGATTAGTGAGAGAAATGTAAATCGATGGATGATTTGGGTAGAGCGAGAATATTAAGTTGAACAACGTCGTTTAGATTAGTGATGTCTCGATTAGTGATGTTTTAGCAAAAGCATTTGTTTCCACAAATGGATTGGTGTCCGCACGCAAATAAGTCTTTAAACTATATGAAACATTGTCGTTTGGTCTAATGAGTTAGTTTTACCGATGATTAGAACATGTGGCAACGGTGATCCTCTGGATTGGGGTTCCCGCGGAAGCCAGCATCTTCGCAGCAGCATGGCCATCCACGATCACTTTAGCGATCATGAATATGAAATTTTTAGCTGACGTGACAGTTGGTCATTGGACAAACGAGCTTTTGCGGACATCTCTTGCTGTTGACTTCACGTCCGCTGTAGCTCAAGTAGTTTTAAACAAACTAATTTCTGAATTATGTGCAAGCTACGGGTTGATCACTGGATAGTTTAGGAAACAATGGATTATGAATACATTTTTCTTAAGATTATCCTTCACATGTTCTCTATTGAGTTGATGGGTCTTTAAAGCAAATAAGGATGGACCAAAACAATAGTTACCCTAGAATCTGAGGCCAACGATGAGAGCTTTCTCTCAAGCCTCAAGTTGGCTTCCCTCCATGCTGTCTCTCGGTAGGTTCTCTCAAGGTTGTCTCACGAAGAGTCCTATGCCATCTGTAGTCATGGAAATCATGTTGACAGTAAGTGGTTTATGGATATTAGTTAATGACTAATTATATGTTTACTTGAAAGGTTATGTCAGCGTAAGGATTTGTTTGGAAGGATAGTGTATGGATGGTTTTTTTTAGGTAGACTTTGGTGAAGGAATCCAGGTAAGTGATGTTTGTTGTGCTTGGCCTTTGGCCTACATCACAAGGACGATAGGGTAAGATAATATGTTTTATGAGTTGTTGTCCTATTGATGATACTTGAGGATGTGTTGTCCTCCTTACTGTGTACAATTTATGTTAAGAAGATGAGAATGATAAGTTTGGATGATATATGATGATGCCTATGGGCTATGTTTTGAGAATGTGTTATATGAACTGTTGTGATGAACTCTTTACAAGAAACATGTGACGTTAGGATAAGAGTGATGACTTTTGGAAATGCCTTATTGTCTTCACGTATGTTTGACGATAATGTTGATGACAATGTTATCTTTCATTGACTCAAGAATATGATTATTGTTGTGCATAGGATATGTTATTGTATTTGTCATAGTTAGTGTTCATGATGCCTAAGGGCTATTGGTTGAGGATTTGTTGGATGAGTTTGTTCATAGAATATGATACTCTTCTTATCAGTCCTGAGGATATGATTATTTTATTGTTCATGTTATTGTGTTTATGATGCCTACGGGTTGCTAATCGAGGATATGTTATGTGATGCTTGTAGATTTTGTAAGAGATGTTAAACTAGTTATTATGTCATAAATATATTGACTGATATCATGTTGCTCGAGAATCCACTTAGACAGTTATTATACATCATGTGCATTCCATGCATCACATTTTTCAAAAAAGTAACGAAAATGATTTACTTGCATATGTTTTCAGGAAAGAAAAACAAAAACAGAATTTAAGATACAAAATGAGTTGATTGTCCCGCATGAGGTAGACCAAATGGTATCAACCAAATAAACATAAAGGATTGTTTTGGGCAATGTAACAACCTGATACTAACTTTTTCCGTTAAGCAATGTAATTAAACTTTGGAGAAAAAATTTCATGATACAACTCATTTCTTTATGCGTTAAGTGGTGGCTTACAAATTTGTGGCAATTATTCGGATGAAAGTCAAGTTGAAAATGTGAAGGAAGTGGAATTGTGGTCTTTTCAGACGACTTCAAACGATTTCGGATGACTGCGGGCGCGGCGGACATGGTGTGTTTGAATCTGTCCAAATTCTGGGTGCATTCAGATGACTCTGAACGATTTCAAACGAGGCAGACGTTATGCATTTGAATCTGTCCGAATTCTGGACGAATTTGGACAACGCTAATAATATCTCGGACGTCATTTTGCTTTCGAATTCGAAATTCGGACTGTACGAGCAGAATTCGGACGCATCCACTTGTCCAAATCCTCACTGTACAGGGAAAAACTAATTTAAAATCAGAACGAAAATGACACTCAACGAATATAAATGTGAGCCACCCAACCTTACCCCCCACGATCCCGACCAGCGGAGGATGTTTCCTACAACTCCTGTGCCACACGTACCATTTGCCCCCAAGGTGAGTCTATTTTATCCAGCCCTCCTTCATCTTCTTCTTCATTGTATTTCCTGGAGTGGTTCTAGTGGGCTGCTTCTTGGAAGGAGAACTGTTGTCCGAGTGAAGGTTTGACCACAAGGGTAAGGAATGGGTAGTCGATGGCCATTTGGAGGCCCTACACCCAAGTAAAAGTGTGTGTGTGTGTGTGTGTAGTGGTTTTGTGGTTGTAGCAAATTCTGTAAACCTCTTGTTGCTTTATTCATGTAGTCTTTCTTCCATCGTTATCTTCAACAGGTTTTCCTCACTGCTTTTAGATGTTTTACCTTGTGGATATTCCCTGGATATATATATATATGTTTCATTGTTAGTTTCATTTTCTACAACTTAATGCTTGAGTTACAATTTTGGAATGATAAGTGGTAAGAATAGATCCTGAATGATGTTAAGATGAGTAGTAGAGAAACTTGAGCGAAGGACCTCATAGCAATTGTTGAATGAATGAATGAACTAAACCATGTACCATCATTTACGGTGTATAACGTTGCTCACTTGTGGTGTTTGTTTTTGCGATTTGTTCCTGCTCAAAGCATAGATCTACTTCTACCTATTCACAAGTCTTCCTTTACAATATCTAGTTGTTTCATTGTTGATATACATAAATCTAGGTTTTTTTTCTTTGTGTTGTAACCCCTGCAAAAGCATGCTGCTCGATGTTGATACCATTATAGTTGTCATGTATAAGCACGTTCTGTCTTTGCTATTCTATTAAGATAACATTGTGGCTCTATTTCTTGATCGGTGGTTTCTTCACAGTATTACCCTACATTATTGTTTTCTTTTAATCATCGAAGGAGCATGAATCTAAAATTTTATTCTGCCATATTACCTTGCTACATAGTTGATTGTTAGGAAGCAAAATCCATAGTCCTATCTCATGATGTTGCGCTATTGTCCTTAGATGTTTAATAAACCTGATTAGTTGCTCTGTCAAGTCATTTTCGTTGCTGTACTATTTGACTTTAAAAAGTAAGATGCACTGTCCTTTTTTCCTATGACTACGGTTGTTAATAGTCTTCAAATAAACATGTTCTTGTTGTTTCGTTTCCATCAACTCTTGCTACCATTAATATCATTTACGAAGTATGCTCATTTCTATAGAAAGTTAATGGTTGGAAGCATGTGTCGCTGTTTAAATTCGATTTAAAAGCATGATAGTTGTAGTGATATATGGTTGTCCTTAAATGATTAGTAAGCATGCTAGGTATCTACTGCCATTCATTCAATAATTATGCTCTACTGCACGGTTTGTTGTCTAAGAAGCATGGTTAGTTGCATTACTTTCACTGATTATTTTCGGTAATCGTACGCTGCTCAACTTCGCTTAATAGCATGATTTTGTTTAATAACATAATTTTGTTCAATAGCATAATTTCGTTCAATAGCATGATTTTGTTTAATAGCACAATTTTTTTCAATAGCATAATTCCGTTCAATAGCATGTTTTTGTTTAATAGCATAACTTTGTTCAATGGCATAATTTCGTTCAATAGCATGATTTTGTTTAATAGCATAATTTTGTTCAATAGCATAATTTCGTTCAATAGCATGATTTCGTTTAAAAGCATGATTTTGTTCAATAGCATGATGTCATTCAATAGCATGATTTCGTTTAAAAGCACGATTTTGTTTAATAGTATGATTTCGTTTAATAGCATGATTTCGTTTAAAAGCATGATTTCGTTTAATAGTGTGATTTCGTTTACTAGCATGATTTAGTCAAATAGCTCGTAGAATGTTAGCCACTTTATTTGAGATCAATGATGAAGCATGCTATTGATTTCCATAATTTCTTATGCGTAGTTAAGTTTTGTGTGTTTGAATAATTATGCTTAGTTAAATCTTAATTCAACCGCTTGGCATGTTAACATAGCGTACTACATGGATGCACCTTGCTTTCCTTATATGTTACATTATGCTATTTTATTGTAAATTCCTTAAGCGTTGTTACTTGGTACCCATGTATGTGCTAGTCAAGTAGGAGTGTCCTCATGCATTCACGTAATAGAAACAAGTAGGGAGTATTTCCACTGGGTGATACTCACACACATGGGTAGTGGAATAAGGGAGTTGGGAGGCGGATGGGTAGCAGTCCTAGCCTGGCATTTAGGAAATGCCCTTACCTTATCGCAAACGGGACCTAGTTGCCTATAGGATGTAAGGTCCGACCCACTATACCATCCCATACGGGTCTTCCAATCTCCAGCTCGAAGTAAGAGTAAAGAACGAATGAAAGAACAAATGTAATGAAAGGATTGGTTTCGGTGGCCCCCATTCCAAAAGAAACTAAAGAGAGACTTATGCATTTGTTTTAACCCATTTCTTTACTGAGCATAAGCTCACATCCTTACTCGTGGTGCAGGTAATGAAGTGATCTTGCTAGGAGCAGCGGAGGAGGCCACTCCCGTGGAGCCTGCGGTGTATCCGGAGGAGACACAAGCCGAGTAGTAGTATAGCATCATGAGAAAGAAGAAAAAGTTGTTTTGTAAGGATCCTAACGTCAAACATGTTTATGAACGTTAATTTCCCCTTTTTAACCCTCGTTTGAGTACTTATTAGGAATATTATGTAGGATTCACTCTGAAAACTCACACTTTGGATTTTAAATTGGTATTTCAAGTAATGTTTCAATTTTGTGTTCGCTAAAATTATTATTCACGGTTTTTCCCCGATTTAATTGACTATCTTAGTAAGTTGGTAACGATCGGATTTGTTTTGCACTCTGATTTCTAAGAATGAATTCTTAAAAGAAAATTTTAACATCAAAATTTGTTTCAGTAAAGTTTAGTATATCTTTAAAATGGTTAGAAATCCGGGGTCATTACAGGCAGGGTTGGAGATGGTTGTCCTGCATGAGGTGGACCAAATGGTGTCACTTTCCCTTAGACTGATGTCCCACAATGTTCGGACTGTAAAGTGAAAAAAAAAAAAGAAAAAGAAAAGGCATGGTTTTAAGTGTTGTATCTCATAGTCATGTTACATGTTGCATTTCACAGTCATTATATATTACATGTTTTATGTTATACATCTCTTGCTGAACGTTAGGCTCATAGGTGGACCTTATGATGTAGGAAATGATGAAGATTAAAGAGCATGAAGAAAAGGACTTGTTGATAGTGCGGTTGAAGAGAAACTCTCATGGGTGAAGCTAGAGCGTTGTCAAAGCGAATATGACCATAGGTAAGAATTTAAAAAAAGATGAATTTTAATGATGTAAACTCTTGTCAAGATATATGTTCATTTCTGTTGGATTTAAAAAGAAACACTTACAAATGCTTTTGGTTATCTTAAAGAGGGGTTTTACTACGGTTATTTCTAATTGAGTTTTCTTAATATCTTCCACTGCATGGTTTTAACAAAGTACAAAAATATATTTAATAAAATATAAGTTTTACTAAGCTCTGATTTCAAAAGAGGTTTTCTTAAATAATTGTGTTATACATTTTTAAAGGACCTAGTTTTCAACAAACACATGGTTTTTTTTTTTAAAAAAAAAGATATTTAACGCTATGGGGCGTTACGTTTTATCATATTCGATATTAGATAGCTCACCCTACCCCTCAATAAGTCTAAAACTCAAACTATCTTTTTATTGGGAATTACTTATTGTTCAAGTTTAACTTAGTGCTCAAAGATCTCTAGAGAGCTAATTTTAATTAAAATATTTTTTATCTTAATCAAACATAACACTGAAAGAACATGTAAGATCGAATGATGACTTATATTTATTTTGCTAAACTAAAATCCATAATAGTCCATCTTCACTTAAAATAAAAGAACTTATCAGAAAGACCAATCATTTTGCAACAACTCAACATCACCATGCAACTAAAATATTCTCGATAATTGGATCATAAAACCAATAATTGTCATACCTTGTTTTCACACCTTAAGAGATAAGGACGTAATAACCTACTAAGTTTCAAGTGTTCATTCCTAACTTGCTAATAAATCAAAATATAGCCACACATCATCTACATTAAACTCCAAATTAGCCCACTTATTCTAATGTTTCAATGCTTCATACATTTGATATTATCCAAATGAATAATAAAACTTGGTTTAAAACCATCAACTAAATCTCTTTGTCTAAAATCCAAATTATCAGACACCATGAATTAACCAATGAAAAGTCATAATTTCATCAGCACTAACTTTTCAACAGTCAAGTTGTTCATCCTACTTCAATTTGTCAAATCTCTCTTTAAACTCATCATTAAGATTCTACATATTTCGAACACGTTGCAGAAATTTAAGAGTTGTTATTGTCATGACTAAGAGGCGATCCGAATAGAATTGCTAGGTTAGGCGACTGATTCTCGGAGAGAACCCGATCACCCAGCCCAAGGCTAGGGAGAAGCTGAAGTCTTAACAAGAAAATTAATCCCAAACCCAAATCACATGGATTGGGGTCCACAAAGTGATCAGCTAGAGACATGAGCGTATAAATAAATAAACGTATGGTGCAAGAATCAAATCAAATAACACCAAAACTACAACCCCAAACGTACCCGGTACAAAGGGATTGAACCGACAAACATCCACTCATCCACGGGAAGATAGATACACCCACCAAAGGGGTACCAGCAACGCTCAACGATGACACATGCAGATCTCGCACACCTAGCCTACAGCCTAACCTAGGAAAAATAGAGTCTAAGGGGTGAGTGGCAAACTCAATTGGGAAATCGATACTAAATGCAATGCAAGATAAAAACTATTTTTCTCATCTTTTTTAAAATCATTTTATGCTTCTCATTTATCGTACATGGATTTTAAAACATTCAAAAACCTCTTTATCATTTTATCAAACCAATCCATGGCCCTTGATGCTGCCTTATCAAAACTCACTGTATACATAAATAACTATATTGCAAAATATGTCAATATCGTTTTCCATAAGAAAACATCATCAGTAAAAGGGATGGTCACTCAAGGACCCATCCAACACTAATCACAGAAAGGCAGTGAGCATTTCTTGGTAGCACCTCATGAGCCTAGAGGAAACAATGACGGCAGTTCGAGCAAGCTCCGCAATAACACAACTCGTATGATAAATGGATGAGGTTGCCAGCAACTGATTGCTTCTCGACTATCTACCTCTAGGTTCCAAATTGACAAGGGTTGCCAATGAGTGGAGCTACAAGTTGTCATGCCACCCATCAAATGGAACAGTACTACGATAGGCAAATCCTAGCGACAAAACAACCCTCCAATTCGTATGACTAGACACCTTGTTCAGGTTCTGGGGCTCGAAACCCAAGAAAGCATCATCACCTTCCCATCTCCATTTTAACTTTTGGGGCTTGAAACCTGAGGACATGTCACCAATGCCCCATCCCCATTTCGCAAGTACAAACAATCAACCTTCACATAGCAAAAGGTTTCGCGGGATAGCCTCGTGATGCTTTGGCGCCATAGTACCCAAAGCATCAAGAGGATTCATACTCCCAACATATAAGCACAAATATCAAACCATCATATGTGTGCAGAGTAGTAGATAGTATACCATGTATGATAAAGTAAACGAGAGAAAACACACATATACATAAAAACAGACGTGTTGTCGAAATAGTCCTCTTCAAGTTTTCAGGGTGTGATATCCATAAAATATCAAATTTAAAAACATGATGCAATGCAGTTGTAACGACCTGGTTTTTCTTTACTTTAAAAATTGAATGAAATTTAAAACTTTTCTTTTTATAAATGCATTGGAAGGTTTTTCTCGCGTAAAACCCGATTGTTAATCTCTTTACTTAAAACCCTTTTATAAATTGTAGCGGAAGACTTTAATAAAGAAAACATATATTAAATACCCCTATTTTCCTTTACAATTTAAATATAAAACTCTTTAAAAAACCTTTTTCTCTTTCTTACATCCTTTAGCCTAGCCAACCACAAGATCCCCCATGCAAATCCTTCTTCAACTGTCTTTGACCTATTCAACTATTGCTCGTACATACTTACATCACAAGACCGAACTAATGAGCCTAACGCTCAGTAAGTGATAAAAGGAAATGCAATGCAGATGTGATGAATGATCATGCGATGCATTACAAAAAAGAGCCGTATCTTTTCTAGAAGTCAGGGTGGAATACTCTATATGGTCATGTGGCCTAACCAGTCACTCCGACGAGGATATATATCCATCGGGGGTGTTCCACAAGCCGGTATCTTCACTTTTGTTAAAGACGTTGGGGGTTTTAAAACGGGGGAAAGGTGAGCCCTAGATTCCACGTAGCTAACTCACATCTCACCGCTCCCTATGTGGGAGTATCCTACCGTATGGAATGTCACCAATCACCCAAACCCCCACACGCCTATTAACATATATTAATTATGTCATGCAATATGTTTGTGAATATATATAGTCCTATATGATTATATAAATGTCTGATAAACATATCATTAAAAGAACACACAACATGCAATTCTAACTCTTGTGATGTAGGGTCTGAAGACCAAAACACAGTAAGTATCAACTTACCTGGAGTCTTCAATGCGATAATGTCATTCGCCGTAGTACCTTTAAAACCATTAAATAACTCATCATTAAAATTACGTATTATTAACCTTACTTCTATGACTCATTACCTTCACACTTCCACTATCTTAATATGTTCAACAGAATAGCAATAACCCACAGTAGTTGCTCATTCCATCAATGTGACAGGATAATCCAGAGAATGTACTTTACAAAACCAAATAGTATTCCATCACAATAACATATTTCCCACAACAGAGTAAAGAACCATTTAACTCTTACTTTAACATGGAATTATCGAGTGAATAATTTACAAAGTCAACTTCATATATCTTTAATCATTCAAGCCTCATAGTCAACAATGACGTATAGGACATTATTCACTTTTCTCTATTTAACCAATAATTCAAGTGGCAGAAACCAATATCAGAATATTACTTCAATAGCCTCGGCAGTAACAAAACAAAAACAAGGACTAGTCAGAGCAACATTATGATGTGCACCAAGTGGGCCATGGGCAACCCAATGCGATATTGTCCGCTTTGGGCCGGGGTCACCCCCGTCCATACCCGCACGGATTTGTTCTAGGGGAGGACCCTCCGAAGAGAGCCCAAACCCCAAAAGGCCTCGCAATGGGTGAAGCACCACCTCCCACTTAAGTGCGACCAATCTAGTTGTCCCAAATCTGATGTGGGATGGCAAAGGCGCTACATCACCGTCCCCCACTAAGAAAGTCCGCGCCCTTGCTGACGAGTGCGTTGCGGACACATCGGACTTAGCTGGCTCTGATACCATATGACGTATCCCAAAATTCTCAAGGAACACTTGGACAACTGGACTGGTCGCACTTAAGTGGGAGGTGGTGCTTCACCCATTGCGAGGCCTTTTGGGGCTTGGGCTCTCTTCGGAGGGTCCGCCCTAAGAACAAATTCGTGTGGGTATGGATGGGGGAGACCCCGGCCCAAAGCGGACAATATCGCATTTGGTTGCCCATGGTCCCTTGGTGCACATCATATGGTATCAAAGCCAGCTAAGTCCGATGTGTCCGTAACGCACTCGTCTGCGAGGGCGCAAAATTTCCCAGTGGGGGAGGGTGATGTAGCGCCTTCGCCATCCCACATCAGATTTGGGACAACTGGACTGGTCGCACTTAAGTGGGAGGTGGTGCTTCACTCATTGCGAGGCCTTTTGGGGCTTGGGCTCTCTTCGGAGGGTCCGCCCTAAGAACAAATTCGTGCAAGTATGGACGAGGGAGACCCCGGCCCAAAGCGGACAATATCGCACTTGGTTGCCCATGGCCCACTTGGTGCACATCATAAATGACGTGCTCCAAGTCGCTCAAAGAGCAATTGATTGAAATCTGCCAAATAATCCATAATATTTCGTCCACCAATCTTCCAACAAGAATAACTTCCAAACTAGACATGAGAATTAGCTGTAATTTGGAGAGCACTAAATCAACTCGTTCAAGAACGTTATATCAAAAATTCAATGCAAAAACCCCTCGGAATCTCCAGATATGGCAAAAACAACACAATCCCGAAATTAGGGTTTCCACAGATCAGATCCGACCTCTGAAATTGAAACAAGTAGAACTCCACTTGCATACAAGCTTTGAACGCCAAAATTGGAGGGTTGTAGCTCAAGAATACAAATATTAACTCAGCAAAAAATCAGATCAAAAAGACGTGATTAAGGCACCCAAATACATTCTGAATGGCAATGACCAACAGGGAAATATTCAGAAACAGTTTTATCGGCTATCAAACAATCCACCACAAAATCATTTAAACATAATCCACCAAATAAAGATCACCAACCAAGATCCTTTCTTCCTTGTTAGAAGAAGATTAGAGCAAGAAAACAGAATCCCCTTTTGATGAACGAATACGAAACAGCAAGAAACAAAACACAAAATAACCAAGGAGTCCGTTGATCCTCCTACCGTGAGAGGGGCGAGTTCATTCGGCTTGATCGACGATCAAGCACTCTTCAAGGGATCGAATGCTTCTCCTACTTCCACGCCACAAAGACTCCACCTAGATGAAGAATTGGAAGAAGTAGCAACCTTTCCAACTAGGTCAAGAAGCAATCCAAGAGCTCCGAGTTCGGGTTTGCACGGAATCGGCCGATGAGGGAGATCCACACACCACACACCACAAGGGGAATTAGAGTTTTAATTTATCAAAGGTAATCTGAGTTCTTACTTGCCCTAGAGGGGACTAAATACCCTCTAGGAGCCTTACAACAAAAGGACAAAATTGCCCCAAAATGAAATGACAAAATTGACCCCGAATAATAAAGCACAGAAACAAGTCCGAGGATGGTTTTTTTGTCTCTGTAATTGTAACGTTTGACATGTCAAAATAACACTAAAAATAACGCCCAATACCTCTTTGGAAAGCTCTAGATGTTGGCTACAATTTGTGTGAAGGACACAATTTGAACAAGAGTCATCCCGATTGCCAAAACGTTCTTTGAATGTCAGGAGGTCAGATTCTAGACGGAATGGACAGCTCACAATTTTCTCCTATGAATGCATGACCTCCACTAGCCAAAATGCACCAACTCTTCTTTGCTAAATTGATCAAAAACCTACAAAATAAATAAAAAGTTAGAAAATAAAGGAGCCCTTGGCTCGGACTCAGGTGACGGGACCTTGGGGCACATCACATTATTTTAAAAAAAGGCATATCCAACATTTCCACATGCTCTCCCCCAATATTTGATCCAACTGATCCTTAACCAAAATCACAGCATAAGCTCAGTAGCATTTCACAACCAAATTATGACAATCACACCACGAAGAATAAACAGAGAGCATAACTAATCATTTCACTCCAATAAGCAGATACCAAATTGTATAACAGAATACTGCATAGATTTTCGGCAATAAACAATCAGGTAACAACATCACATGAGTAGGGTTATATATAATAGTGGTCAACACAATACCTAACATACAGAACTGAACAGAGCATAACATCTAATAATTCCCTTATCTTTTACAATAGCTCTATTAAAAATCCATAAACCATAAAGGAAAATCGCCTCACCTGGAAACCCAAGAGGCAGCAGCTCTACTTCCTACTTCTTCTGTCTTCTTCTTCTTCTGCTTTCTCACTTCCTCTATTTTCTCACTGCCTCACACACAACACAGACCATGAATCAAACAATTCACAAAACCTTAATCTTCTTAGAATCTGTCGACAGAACCAATCTGACAGACCACATTCACAACATGGAAGAATTTTCCTTACCTGAAGACAGAAGCTTTTCTATCACCTTTCCTCTTTTTCTCCTACTTTTCTTCTTTTCTGGCTACAAGACACTCTCGACTCCTTTCACAGAGAGCTCTTCTCACCTTCACACTCTATAATGTTATAGAACCCATAACCTGCTATCATTGATTTATAGCCAAAAGCTTTACGGGGATGGCAATTCACACATTTCAAAAGAGGAGGTCCAACATGCTCATGCTGAGAGGAAAGTCCTTACCTTTTACTAGAGAATCACGTGGAAATTGCTAGAGGAGCAGCTGGAGGAACCTACTCCGGTCTGGTCTAGGTCTTACGAACGAGTTGCGGTTCACCCTCCCTTGCCATCGCCAATTCCTCCCGGTCATCACCACAGTGTAAAGCTGAGCAACAAAAAGCAAAGGATAGGAGGAAATCGGCCAAACATACCTAGTCCCGACGCCGGCATCCACAGCCAGTGGAAACGTGCTCCAATTTAACCCACGGATATCACAATCCAATCCGTGCCCTAGCCATCCCTTGGTTTACCGTCCCCGCTGCACCACGACACCACCCGACGCACGTCCATCCACCGGCCAGCGCACCGAGCCCGAGTCCGAGCCTCTTTCATCATTGCTTGTCGCCTCCCCCTCTCGTGTCGCCCTCTCTATCTCTCCCTTTTGTCTCGCCGTGTCTCCCGCTCGGTTCTGCTCTCTCCCTCTCTCTCTCTCTCTCTCTCTCAAATGGCTAAAGGTCAATTCCATTTAAACTCAAACCGAACCGGTTTGAACTGAACTGGTTTAACTCCAACTTCAACCGGTTTTCTTCTCCTATTCTCTTATTTCTTCTTTATTTCAATTCTCCAATTATTTACTTAATTCTTAATTCAAACTCATTCTAATTAATCTGAAATTAATTCATTATTATTTTTCTTCCTTTTTAATTATTAATCAAAACCAAACGATATAATTGTTTTCGGACTGAACTAAACCAAACCAATTTAGTTCATATTTCTCCCTCGATTTAAACCTATTTTTCGGAGGCGCCCGTGTCATTCGTCTGCGTGCGTCTGAAAACATCTCATACTTCTCTGAATTTAGTCCTAATTATCATCCAATAACTTTCCATAATTTATAATCTAATAATTACTTCCATGGTAATACCTTGATAATTATTCGACTAATTCGAATACCCCCAATTACTTTCCAAATTATCATTTTTAAATTTCGATATAATAGGTCGGGGTATTAAAACAGTGCATGAAGTATAAAAATTCCTACCTCATATGTGACCACAACACTCTTACCGACTTGCCAGCTCCACGCACAATCGAAAGGAAGGTCACACCACTGACATCTCTAGAACCTATAACAAGGTTAATGTCAACATCCCAACAAACATACAACAGATACAACAAGGATCCTAAACTGGAAACCAACCCTGACGGAAAGGATCAACATAGGTCTTCTCGGCTCAAACAAGGAACGACGAGTTCCTTACACCTCAAGCTGAGAATCTACATGTTTAAGAACAAGGTAGCCAAGGTCGACCCGGTACCCCAACAGACAACCAAAAAGTCCCACTGGTCGACCAAACACGATGATAGAAGACAGAACATGACACGCTCGGCCTAATCTGCTCAGCAGTAGAAAATACATAACTGAAGCCATTTGAACCCAACCATGGTCGACAAGGCATCATACTAGCCAACTGAGACCACTAAACAGTCATTAAGGAAAAGCGAAGGTCAATCAGAACCTCGCAGCTTTGACTAGACTTAACAATAGTCAACTGGGACCATTTAGTATTGGTGAGACACATATACGGTCAAACAAAACCTCACAACGGTTGACACAACACATCTGCACCCATCCAAGACTCAATGGTCGAGAAGACTCATCTAAAGTTAATCGAGTATGACTTTAGTTGAAAGTCGGCTCGAAAGCCATAAACCAAACCGAGCCTAAAACCTTGTCAAAGGATAAGAATTTCCATCAATGAGTCACAAAGAATAGGTGGAAGGGTCCTATGTCGAGTCTAGAAACCCAACAAGGGACAAACAACTCAACTGTGACAAAACGGGAGGCAAAATCCCACTTTTGGTCGACCAATGTCACTTCTGATCGATAGTCGACCAGCAGTCGACCAGTTGTCCACTAGTCAATCAAAATTGACCAAGGGCCAACTCTTGTCAAACAATGATAGAGCGACCAACTCTGGTCAAACAATGATAGAGCGAAGCCCTTCTGGTCAACCGCTGTCAACCAGAATTGCCAAGATAGACGGCATATTTTTGGCATTTTGCCAGGTTGTTTATTCCTAATGACAAATAACCCTACATAGACTCCAAATAAACCAATATAGACCAAAGAAGTCCCTCAGATTCAAGTTCTTAAGTACCTTCAGAATTTCAAACCCAAAATCAAAGACGAAAAACTTACTGATTCGAAGTTATAAATCTCTGATTTCAGCACACCCTCCCCTCACTTGTGCTCTCGTCCTTCTTCTTCCACCCTTTTTTTTATATATAAAAATAATATAGTATATAATATATTAAATAAATCCAATTTAAAAATCTGTTTCAAAACCCAACTCATTCAAAACACTAATTGAAAATAATTTCTTAGTCAAAATAATTTACCAAAAAAAATTTTACAATTAAATTACCCAATTTGACTGTTTAACTGAAAATGCACACGGGGTGGCTACGAGACAAAACACGTCAACTCTTCAACACTTGACTGGAAATTATGCGAAAAATTTACACGTGAAAATTTAAAATTATTTAAAAATCTCAAAATTTGTAGTTACCAAGCTACATACCTCAATTATCAAATCAACACTAGTAGTCAAATCTTTCTTACAATCCTTCAATATTAGACAAAGATTTAAAGGTTTGAGGTTAAGAGATATTGGTCAAGAAAAACGTAATTGAAATAAGTGAATTATGATATCTCGTTATGTTAATAATTAGCTTATGGGAAGAATTCAAGTTAATTGGAGAATTGTTTTCGTAATATTTAGAGTTCTATTGAACGATATCAATTGGATTGATAGTCAATGAGAAATAGTAAGAAAAAACATATTTGGACGCAATTGGATATTATAAGATTGAAGATATAGGATTTATAATATTTTAGGACATATTGGATTTAATGAAGGATATGTGAAGAAGGAATGGTGAAATATATGATATATGTTGAAGGTTTAAATAATTTGGAAGAGTGAATTATGGTTTATTAAGGGTAATATATATATATATATGGGGTGTATTCATAGTTAGGTGTCACGCAAGGGAACTAATATGGAGATTTTAAATGAAAACAAACATTGGAGACGGTGGTCAATCGAGGCAGTCGATCGACAAGGTGTCGATCGAAAGGCGTCGATCGAACGATGTGCTAAAGGACAGTTTTCTGATGAAAAATCAGTGGTCGATCGAGTGAATGGTGGTCAATCGGCTACTGAAGAATTCAAGAGACCACCAATTTATAAGTAGTAATCTGAAGAGTTTTAACTGACGCTGAAGATGAAACAAACCGTCCTCCGTTATATGAACGTTTGGAAATAAGAAAGGATTGACATTATGAGCGTTTGGACATCAAAAGGTTGTTGAACATTGATGAAGCTAAGTCTCTTTGCTTTCTGTCTTCATGCAAATGGATGCTTAAGAGTCAGCTTTGTCGCCTATACAAAGGAGAGAGTGGAAGCAGTTGAGAGAGAGAAAAAGATAATGTTACTCTGCTGAATTTTCATAGGAACCGTGAGCTTCTGGAGTTTAGTTTGAGAGAAAGGGGAGTTGATTTAGAGAGAGAGATAGTTAGGATGTTCTGGATTTGTTGAATGCTGAGAAGGAAATTCTAAAGGTTTATGAGCAAGGAAAACGTGTGTCTGAAGGAGAAGATTATGTGATTTTTGTGAGATTCAGTAAAGGAAAAAAAAAGAGTTCCATAGGAGAAGAAAGTTATGGAATTCCTTTGGATTTTTGATTCGTGGATGCGGGTAAGCAATCTTCACTCACGTTTGTTGAGGATTTATTCGTGTGTACTCTCTCTGTTGATTATTATTGGATAAAAGAATGCTAGAATTTGGATAGTGATAGTTGTGGTTGAAGTTTAAGTCATAATAGATATATTATGAATTAGGGATGGCTATTAGTTGGAAAGGGATTAAGCTACTAAGCATGTTTAAGAGCTAGAATTGATGTATTAAGGTGTTATTCATGAAGTTGGTTATTATCATGTGGTATTAGTTGTTGAGGTGAGTTGTAAGATAATAATAGTTTTGGAAATAGTGGGATGAAATAAACATGTCCTATGATTGTCTTGGTTATTGTTGAGTGTTACGATGATATTCCTTGAGATGTTTAGGATATGTAACTTGACGAATAGATGATTTGTTTTAGAGATCTAATAAGTAAATATGTGACGACCCGTCAATTTAAAACTCTTTTTCTTTACTTAAAATCTAGCGAAATAAAATTTTTCTTTTAAATCAAAGAGGTCAACAATCAAAAAGCATTTACTAATTAAAAACTTTATCAGAGTTCAAGCGGAAATTAGTTTTACAAACTGAAGGAAACGTTTGAACAACTTAATTAAAACATCTGTCTTTGAAATCAAACTTAAAGGAAAACAACTTTGAAGAGCCACGACCTCACAGGTCTACTTCGCCAGATAACTCGCCTCCTTCACGGGGAACGCTTCCTCTTCCGCTCCCAGACTAATCAACTCGTTAAAATCACCTACACCACAAGTAGACACTGTAAGCCCAAAAAGGCTTAGAAGGAATTGGACAACAAACAAATCACAACAAATGTCTCTAACTGCTTATGTTGGAAAGGGATCCACCCAAC
>CM039479.1:2863533-2981419 GCA_022433065.1 Begonia loranthoides
CCATCGTCAATGCTCAACGCCGGCCAACAAAAATGAAGGAGGAGGGCAGAAAACCACCGGCTTACCTCGACCATGCCTTGCCCGGAGAAGGAGATCGCCGAAAAGCCACGTCGTGGGAGAATCCCGATTCAGAGCCCTAACCTCCCGCAACCGACCGTCGCCGCCGCAGTTCGACAGGCCGCCGTGAAGGAGCCACCCGAACCTTCACCGTCGCCCGTCTCCCCTTCACCCTCTGTCTCTCCCTCTCGCTCGATCTCCCTCTTCTCTTCTATAAGTGGCCGAAGGCCAAATAATAAGAAAAAACTCAACTCCCTTCTTTTAATTCTGAACCAAACAGGAGAGGTTGAACCGGTTCTCCTACTGAATCGGTTCACACCAACTCTCCCATTTAATTTTATTTACCCAATAATTTAATTTATTTAATCCTCCTTATCCCAATTTCTCAATTTCAATTCTTCACAAAGCACCAATTTAATCCCCTATTTAATTATCTCATTAGCTTAACCCTAATTAAGATTCAATAAATTCATTAAATTAAAATCTTACGAATACATCATTGGTAATACCCTGATAATTTTTCAATAAATTCAAAAATCTCTAATTTTCATCTAATTATTCTTATTAAATTATAAAATAAAAAGTTTGGGGTATTACAAGGGAACCTGTTGGTCAAGGTAATGATGTACCCGTTATTTTAAAGAGTAATGGACCTGCCAATAATGTTGAAGGAAGCAATGTACCGAATGATACGGAGAATAATGTACCTGTTAACCATGTTGGCGTTTGTGTTGTTGGCAACATTACCCTGTGGTTATGGCTCACATAAATGAAATAAATGTATTTAAATGTTTTAAAGGCTTTTAAATGTTTTATGACTTCAAATAAATGTTTTAAGTTTATTTAAGTGTTTATTTAAGTAATCAGTTTGTGATATTTAAATGTAAAAGACTTTCGTTGTATGTTTACTATGAGACTTCGCTGTATGTTTATGACTCTGATTTTCAATTATGCAAATGATTTAAAGGAAAGAAAACCTTTTCTACGAAAAAAGTTACGAGTTGTTATAGTCGACCATTTCCTTCTTTCCTTAAATTTGTGCAATTTCCATTATGGAAACTCCAAATTTGGAAGCTTATAACTTTTTCATTTTAGAAGCTTTTGAGCTGAAATTTTGACCACACCTTCTTGAATAAAATAAAAAAAGAACCCTTCAAGAATCACATAACTATTGGTCACAGATTAAGAAATATGTGTGATACAAAATAAGTCGCTAGAAATAGAAAGTATTGTGACGAATGCTCCCGTATAGATGATTTGTCGATGACGCTCCTTTGGAAAGATGGACACCACTTCACACCTTCTTCCTCTAAGGAGTATGAACATGGATGCCAATAAGAAAGTCTACCCAACTTATAAGTACCCTTAATCACATGATATAACGCACACGAGGGGGAGCTAAGGATATAACTCACCAAAGAATTGTAAAAGGAATCTCTCCAATTTTGAAATAAGCAAAAGATGTTTGTATTCAAACTCAATCGTCTTAAATATAAGCATTAGGTGGCTTTATATATCCTTTTACAAAGTATAAAATAATAATAAATAATTTAAGCAATAATAACCCTAATCGGCTCATAGAATAAGTTGTCCAATTTTTACATAATAGAAATTAGGTTAATTAATTAAAAGAATATTTACTTAATATCTTCCATTCTTCTTCTCCAAGTCTAGAGGTCTTTGGCATCTATTCCTTGTTGAAATCGTCCACTTGGATGGTTTCCATAACTTGATTTTCCTTGCTATCCAAGTTTGGACAATTGGACTTTCCTTAATTTTTGTTCTCTATTCTGTGGGCTTTTTACATCAACAATGAAGTCCATATTTAGTGATCCAACTCATGACAGAAAGCTTAGGAAGTCATCTACAATTTTCATGAAGTACTCTTTTTGAAATGACATCATTTTGAATGCCAAAATAGTCCAATACGCGTCGACGGTCAAAACGAAGACAGTTTTTTGAAAGTCTTTCCATTTCTCTTGAACTTCCACCTATGTTTGACCTTGAATCTTTCCATGATATTATTTGCAACTTGATTAATAATAGAATAGACTCATAGTCCATCATCCTCTCGGGGTTGAAAAGGATTCGACCTCGAATCAAGTCTTGCATTGCCATAATCTTTATTACATAATAAGAAGGATCATCATAGGCTACCAACATTGCAATGTCTTCAATCTTTCCATGAATATAATAAGAAAACAAGTTATGTTTGACGTAGCCAGCTGATGATATTAAGATTTTCATAAAAACCTTTCCATGCTTGAATAATAACTCGAACAAGGTTATGCGGCAAAAGAATAATATCTTCATAATATTCTTTAATAAAATAAGGAGATGTGTCTTGGGCCTTGAAATTTTCATTGACTTTGAAATCTCATTGACTAAAATAAGGAAATAATCCTTGTATGATGTGGCAGGCCAATAATAGTAAGATATTCACAAACCACCTCCCATATTTGAATAATAGATTAGGAATGTCGTGGATGCCCCTTTGTAATTCAATGATTTCCATAAAAATAGTTTTGAAAATACCTTTGAGTATGTGGGGCCATAGAGTAATGCATTCATGGAATCTTGAGTGGCTTTTTAAGAATCCAACAAACACTTTCCTTAGAAGTGATTTTTGACTTCCAAGAATTGTCATACCAATCTTTCCTCTTTGGAAACAAAATCTTAGAATCGAAGCATTGGTCACTAACTTCCTCTTTCCCTTTTTGCAATTGATCATATAAGAAAAATAATCTAGCAACTTATTCTTGGACAATGATGCACAAATAGGTAAGTAGTTTTTGAAATCACCAAATAAACAAGGAGTAGATTTTTCCTTAATCCTATTGCCATTAGAGTTTTTCCATAAGATCAATTTAATGTCTTCATGCAATAGTAAGGTTGTCCATAAGATGCAATAGGTTTCCATAATCCAAAAATAGTAATTATATTCAACCAAATCAACTTTTTCCATATTGTCATAAATGAATATCATATCATTAACATAAGAGGCTTTAATCCATCTAACTCTAAAAATCCAAGCAATTAAGTTGTCCAATGGCACATACTCTTTGTTGTAAACATAGCAATTTTCATTTGATTTCCTTTTAATGCATAACAATCCATATTAATTTGCTTCGGGTGATATGGAACTAGCTTATCCATTCTTCATATCCTCCCACCATCTTTAAATGCATAATAATTAGGAAGGAATTTAGGATATTTGTTATGTGCATACCCTGGTAATTCCCAAAGAGGATCACTTGTACTTGTCATATCCCAAATCAATATATTAGTAAAACTTCCATAAGAAAATTCAATCCAAGTTCGGTTTACCTCGATGTCCCTTTTCTTAAAATCCATGGATGGAAAATTGTCATCAATCTTTCTATCTTTGATTAAAGAACAACCCTTTCTTGTGTTTAAAATTTGGCCATGATTATTTCGATCCTTGTCAATGTGCCACCAAAGTTTGTGAGAGATACCATGCATTAATAACTCTAAGCTAAGCACCTTAATCATGATTAAAGGAACCATGTTAGCACAAATTTCATCCTTAATAAATAAAGAGCAAACCTTGTCATTGTTGAAACTTTGGCTATGCACAATTTGTTCCTCACGTGTAATACCCCGATAATTTTTTCCCATTTATATAATGTGATGAATTTTGAGAAAATAAATATATTATATTGTGGGACGGTATTTTGTTGGATTAATACCGTGTGAACGTATGGGAAATTGTTGGGTGTGATTAAAGTATAAATTTTAATGAAAATTGTACAATTTGGATTTTCAGTCGACCTACGGTCGAGGCTAGGATGAGTGCCTTGACCAAAATTCCATTTTGGATGACTGCGAGGTTGGGACGATGGCTCGTGTCCAAAAATGCACCTATGTCTGCATTGTGGGTTTTCTGTCGATGGGCGATTGAGTTACGGACGTTGTGGATGCGAAGCGTTTGAACCTATCGAGTTAATTGACTTTTCAATCGACATACGGTCGAGGCTCGAACTTCTTTCCTAGACCAAAAAATGGGATAAATCAAAGGAAAGAAATGTAGATTGAACTGGTTTGGTTTGGCTCAGTCCAAAAATTAATAAGTACTCAGTTTCTAGTTAAAAGAAGAAAACAAAATGGAAGATTAGTTAGAATTAGAAATTAAGAGAGTAATTAGTGAAGGATTAAAATGGGATTAGAATTATAAAGGGGTAAAATAGAAAAGAAAAAATGAAGAGAAGAGGGGGGAGAAGTGAACCGGTTTGGTTGTAGACAAAAAGAGAAAAAATGGTATGCGACCATTCTGCGAGAGAGGGAACCAAGGAGAGGGAGAGCAGGCGACGAGCAAGGGTGCGAAGCAACAAGAGCACTCGGAACAGCTTCCTTTCAGTGATGTAGCACTATTCGGCTAGCATGCGAGTTGTGGTCAGCAGTGCAGATTGTGGGCTAGGGCTCAGTATCGTGAATTCAGAGCTCCCGTTGCTGCAATTTTCAGCTCGGAGTCGAGGGACAGAAGGACGGCGGTGGTGAGGCTGCAAACGATGTGGTGATCCGGCAGGAGATAATTGGTGACGGGGTGGTTACAATTTCCAGCCTCGAGTTAAAGGGCAGGGGTTGGCGATTTGAGATGAACAGTTGGGGCAGTTTGCGTTCAACATTGGACCAAACTAGTCCTTCCTGGTTCTTGCTCTGATGAAGACGACAACATAGACATGCGTAGAGAAATGGTGAAGTCACGATATGGCTTGTGGCAGAGGCATGGTAAGGAGTTCCTCTCTGGTGAATTAGAAATGCAGAGGAAGGGGGGAGGCTGGCAGAGAAAAGCTCTCGGGTGAGCTGAGCTGGCAGAGAAAAGCTCTCGGGTGAGCTGAGCTAAGAGAGAAATGGAGACAGAGAGTGAAATGCTCTCTGGTGAAGCTAGGAATGGTGAGCTTTTGCGAGGAGGAGATGAAAGAGAGGGGAGCTCTCTCCTTGGTGATGATCGAGTGTGTCTTCTCGGTTGTCTTTAGCAAGTGACTTCCTTCAAGTTTATTCTGGATTTTATGGATGTTCATGCTTTGTTAATGGACGAATTGTGTTGGATAAATACTCTCTATTGTTGGATGATTGTTCTCTATTGTGATAGCCTTTGGCTTGATTCTATAAGATCAAATGCAGATTATTGGACAATAATTGGATATTACTCTCTATTGTCTGCTGTTGGTTATATTAACTTTAGGCCGTGAGTTATTTAGAGTGTTTATGATAAGTGATTAGTTAGAGGAAGATTTTGAGATAAATGGGAATGTGTTCTGTGAAAGGGAGATTTATGTGTTGTTGGATAGTGTTTTCTGATGTTGATGCTTGGTTTATAAATGATTAAGAAATGGAATAAATGTTGGAATTATGCTCTAACGGTTGGATTGCTAGAGTTAAGTAGAATGTCAAGTGATGGACGATATTATCTGCTCTGTTATGGATTTTATTTGGTAGTTATGTTATATTGTTGGAATCGATCTCTGATGTTCTGCAAAATTAGCTAGAATATAGAAGAATAATGCATGTTTATGTTTCGTTTTAAACATTAATGGGTTCCTAGAATTATTATACAATTTAGAGTACGAAAAGACAATGAAATTAATAGGTTGTGATTATTAATAAGTAAATGTTATTGAATTGGGAAGGTATTGAAAAAGAGAAGAAGGATAACGATTATGTGCTAATACGCGTTAAAGCTTCAAGGTAAGAATTGAGATAAAGTCGTTGGCTAATGGAGGTCCTACACCACAAGCAGTGTCTTTCCTTTGATTGTTTGTTAGTGTTTTTACTATACTGTCTTATTTATTATGCCTATGATAATCTCACGTTATTAATTTAGTCTCTAAGCATGTTTAGGAAGTTAGCATATTGTTATTGTTTCCTTTAAATTGCCAAGCATGTCTATATTGTTATCGCATCCTTTAAATTATCAAGCATGCCTATATTGTTATTGTTTCCTTTAAATTGCCAAGCATATCTATATTGTTATTGCTTCCTTTAAGTTACCAAGCATGCCTATATTGTTATTATTTCTTTTAAATTGTCAAGTATGTTTATAATGTTATTGCTTCCTTTAAGTTACCAAGTATGCCTATATTGTTGTTGTTTCTTTTAAATTGCCAAGTATATTTATATTGTTATTGCTTCCTTTAAGTTACCAAGCATGCCTATATTGTTGTTGTTCCTTTTAAATTGCCAAGCATGTTTCAGAGTATATCGCCATGTATAGTATGTTAGTAGATTTTCCATGACTCATGCTTTTATATTGTTGTGATTACTGCTTCATGTCTCATGCTTGTATATTGTTGTGATTACTACTTCTCATTGACATGTATCACGATAATGTTTCTCATTGACATGCATCACGATAATAGAAACAAGTAGGAAGGTCACGCTTGGCTGGATATTCATATGCATTTACAAAAGGAAAATGGATAAAGAAAATGAATGAATGTAAAGGGGAGTTAGAAGATGGAGAGGTAGTTCGGATCTAACCAGGTAGACGCAAAGAATGATGTCCTTCCCTTAATGGGTTGTGAGAGACCAATGTCCTTCCCTTGTCGGGTTGCGAGAGCCTGTCTACCCTAGGGGGTTAGAAGAAGATGTGATGACCCGTCAATTTAAAACTCTTTTTCTTTACTTAAAATTTAGCGGAATAAAATTTTTCTTTTAAATTGAAGATATTAAATAATCAAAAAGCATTTACTAATTTTAAAAAAAAACTTTATCAGAGTTCAAGCGGAAATTAGTTTTACAAACCGAAGAAAACGTTCGAACAACTTAATTAAAACGTTTGTCTTTGAAATCAAACTTAAAGGAAAACAACTTAATTCTTTGTCCTTTGGAGAGCCACGGCCTCACAGGTCTACTTCGCCGGATAACTCGCCTCCTCCACGGGGAACGCTTTCACATCCGCTCCAGGACTAATCAACTCGTTAAAATTACCTACACCACAAGTAGACACTGTAAGCCTAAAAAGGCTTAGTAAGGAATTGGAAAAACAAACAAAGCACAAAAAATGCCTCTAACTGCTCATGTCGGAAAGGCACCCAACCGTTCTCTACTCACTGTTACATCTTTCTTACTCGTGGATCGAGTTGGGAGATTAGGGCACCCTATAGGCAAATGGGGGGAAACTCGGCATCTAACACCCTATAGTAGACAAGCTTATCTATCCCATGGACGGGAAGATCTTAATTTGGTTTATCGAGTCTACCGTTTAGATCCGAACCATGTACCCGACCACTAATTCCCTTAAGTTCATTACTAATCATTTTAGCTCGCATTAGGAATACCAACCCAATTGTGGTATTTCCTAAGGGTTTCTAAGACCATGAACTAACAACCCTTAGACACTAGCAATCAATCTAACATACATTCGCTTTTTCAAGAAATAAATCTTAAAACTATCAAGGAATCAATTATGTCAACCAGCTATAATCCCTAACTACAAACAATTACGAAATTCACAGCACTAACAACATCTAATTTAAGAGATTAACAGTAAAGCATACGATAGATATTTCAACGAATTAAGACAACGAATTTGAAGAACGGTTATTCTATGACAGCTTGTTTGAAAATCTATAATTACAACAATTTCATATCATGCTCGACCTTGTTAATTCACACTACAATTTGGTCTGTGGGTTAATCTAACATGCATACATCCTAGGTTGTTAAACAAATTATGATAATGCTAATGAACGATTCAATGGAAGACCAAGACATGTTATGAAAATGACATGGAGTATTCTTACATAATAGAGACTAATCTTATTAATCACTAGTTCATGTTTACAAATTATATCATGCTTACAAAACTAATCTCATTATTCACTAGTTCATGCTTACAAATTATATCATGGATAAAATCTATAATGATATCAAGCATTGATTAAGAAATATAATTGATCTTAAACAAGAAATACAAGAGAAAACCTATAACATGCTTCTTAATAAGAAAATTCTACATAGATACTATGATCATAAACAACAACTAAAATATGAACAATATTATCAACTATCCTAACCAGTCCTAAACTCCGAACAGAGTTACATGCAATAAAAGCAACTAGAATTAAGGCTAATCTAAATCAGTCTCAAACTCCAAACGGAGTTACATGCAATAAAAGCAACTAGAAACCAATATTAAGAAGTCAAGAATACATGATCACATACCAAACCACAAACTAAATAAAGAAACACAAAGACTAACACAAAATTCTATACATGCACAAACAATGAAAATCAAGATCTTCTACTTAACAAAACAAACATACTTTACTTGTGGGTAGGGCTTTTGGAATGCCAACACCCAATTCCTTACCTTCTTTGCTTTGGAAAATCAGAGGTGTGAATTGCTCCAACCAATTTCCAGCACACTCTCACAATACTCAATTTTAACGTACCAAACCTAACACTCATTCACCATGGACATTAATAAGCCCTTAAACTAGCTGGAGAGGGTTGGTTTAGTATGGGGTGGGGGATGGATGTCGTGGAAATGGAGAGAAAATGGGGGAAAGTGAAGAGAAAATGGGGGAAAGTGGAGAGAGACAGTTTAAAAGCAGATTTCTCGCGAATCTGTGTACTTTCGGATGCCTGAGGACGGATCCTTTGCGTCCTCATCATCCGCAGTACAACATTCTTAGACAAAAACTCGAGATTGCGGACTCCATTCACCGTCTGCACCTACTGTCTGCACCGTCCGCATTGCACCAGAATTGAAGATAGATTCATATCGGACGCTACCATTTAGCGTCTGCCCCATCCGCATATGTCGTCCACGACATATCAGAACATTACAGATTCAAATCGGACGCTGCACTTCTGCGTCCGCACCATCCACATGTGTCGTCCGCGACACTCTAAAATCTTACAGATTCAAATCAGACACTGCACTTCTACGTCCGCACCGTCCGCAAGAGCACAGTTGACAATGAGGATGCCAGAATGTCATCCTTCGCGTCCTCAACCTAAATCCCACTAATTTCCTTAACAAATTCAACCCAAAAATTACTCCAATTCATAACTAATCATCACACAACACATAATTGACGTAATTAATCTCAATAAACATCATTTTTCAACTTAAGAAAATTAAATTACAATTTCTTAGAAATTAGGAAAATACGGGGTATTACAGAAGACACGGAGACTATTCTCTCTACCACGGATTCCTCCAATGTCCCAACTCGATGTACGAGTAATTTATGTAATGGAAAAAAAAAAAGAATAGTTTGGGCAGATCGCATTTTGACATATGAGTTAGAGGCATACATCATAATGCATATCTCATTTCTTGTTGGGGCTTAGGGCTCACAGTTTGCTTGTAGTGTACATACGCGCACGAAAACAGGTGAAGGAGCAGTTGATGAAGGATTTGCACGGGCAGAACTTGTGGCTGACTAGGCTAAAGAAAGTAAAAGAGAAAAGTGTTTTGTAATTAACACGTAACAGTTTTTGAATGAATTATTTATGTTTCTGCTACGTTTTAAGAAAAAGTATTTTCTTTAATTATAGTTTTTCGCTGCTTATAACGAGTTTTAAAAAAAAAAAATTTAACAGTCTGACTTTTTAGAAAAGAACTCTGATCACACTTTAAAGGAGTTTTAAATAAGAGATTTTCTACTGTTTTATAAAGGAAAAGAAAAATTTTAAATTTAGCGCGATTTTTAAAGGAAGAAAAATTCGAGTCGTTACATCACGACAATTCTCTTATGGTTCCTCTTGTATTTTTGTTGTCAATGAATCATCTTGGCTTTCTATAGGTTTGGATACTTGTTCCTCGAGACAATCTACTTCACTTTCTAATTCCTCATCACGGCTTTGTGTTGGTAAAATTGAGGTGCTCAATAATTTTTCTTTAATTTGTTGTAATAAGCACTAATTTTAGCAAATTGAGCTTGTTGACTTTCAGAGGAATATTCATACCTTAGAAGTAGTGGTGGTGAATGTAGAGCATACTTTTGTCTCTCAATTATTAGAGCCATTTTGATTACATCTTTAAACGTGTCATAAGGCCGCGGTTCCATCATGCTTCCAATGTCCTTGTGAAGTCCTAGGATGAACTTTGATATTGTTTCGTCTTTCTGCTCTTGCAAATTACACTTTGTTTGTAAAAATTTGAACTTAGCAATATAATCATCGACAGTGGAGGATCCTTGCTTGAGGCTTTGCAATTGATGATAGAGTTTTTGCTTATAATGGCTTGGAATGAACTCCTCACTCATGAGTCTCTTTAATAGAATCCAAGTCCGGATCTCTTCG
Source organism: Begonia loranthoides (assembly GCA_022433065.1). Lineage (NCBI taxonomy): Eukaryota > Viridiplantae > Streptophyta > Magnoliopsida > Cucurbitales > Begoniaceae > Begonia > Begonia loranthoides. The sequence goes on from CM039479.1 coordinate 2,873,869, forward strand.
CCTCCTCTTTTCACTAATGTTGCTTCACCATATGCTTGCATATTCAATGAACCCGAGTGTCATTAGTTGCACCTTCCTTAGTTCCATAATTTTGAAACACTTAAATATTCTTTCTACTTTTCCCACCCACTCATTATAATCATGACCATTGCTTGAACTGTTGAACGGCAAGATGGATACCTTGGGAGTAGATGGTGGTGAATTCTCCTTATCCAAAAAATAACTCCATGCGTAGTTTTGTCACCTCGTCATGGTGTAAAAAAAATGTCATGAATTAGTAGGAGGTTTTAGCTCTAATACCAAATGATACACCAGCGTTGAAGTGTTGAAGTGTTGAAGAAGGAAGAATGTTGGAGAAACTATGTGGGCTGCTCCTAGAGGAAACGGTCGACCTCGCAGTCGACCTCACTTTGGACAAAGGCAAAAATAAGTACTCCTAATTGAATTTCCCCAGCTGGTGGTCAACCCTTTCGTTCTTTCCTTAAATTTTTGCAATTTCAATTATGGAAACTCCAACTTTATAAGCTTATAACTACTTCATTTTAGCAGTTTTTGAGCTAAAATTTTGACCACATCTTCTTGAATAAGATAAAAAAAAAAAAAAAAGAACTCTTCAAGAATCATATAAATATCAGTCACGGATTAAGAAATATACGTGATAGAAAATAAGTCACTAGAAATAGAAAGTAATGTGACGAATGCTCCCGTATGGATGATTTGTCGATGACGCTCCTTTGGAAAGTTGGACACCACTTCACACCTTCTTCCACCAAGAAGTAAGAACGCATATGCCAATTAGAAAGGCTACCCAATTTACAAGTAACCTTAATCCCGTGATATGGAGCACACAAGGGGGAACTTTGGATATAACTTACCAAAGGTTTGAAAAAGGAATCTCTCCAATTTTGAAATAAGCAAAAGACTTTTGTATTCAAACTCAATCATCTTGAACATAAGCATTAGGTGGCTTTATATATCATTTTACAAAGCATAAAATAATAATAAACTAATTAAGCAAAAATGTCCATCTGCCAACGCCTTTAGAGGATGGTCATCCTCCATCATTGTTATCCATCCTCATTGAAGGACGTCTATCCCTTCATCCAACATGCATGAACTTTCGTTCGCCAACACCCTTTGGAGGATGGTCATCATTCATCTTGGTTGTCTATCCTCATTGAAGGACGTTTGTCTCTTTATCCAACAGGCATGAACCTTCATCCGCCAGCGCCTCTCCTCACATCCTGGACATCCATCCTCATTGGAGGACATCTGTCTCTTCATTAGCGACCAACATGAATACATCCCTTGGCCTTAAGACGGCCCCAAGACTAATCCTTGAACGCTCCTCCTTGTGGATCCTTGAACATTCGTTATTGATTCTTGGACATTTGTTGGACGTCCTTATGTTTTCAAGCAAAAAACATGATTGCAGCATTTATCTCGATGTTTTTTGATGAAAAACATGATTAGGAGATTTGTCTTCTTCATTTTTCATAGTTCGAGATTTTAGTTATTCACAAAATTTCTTTAAGGTTTGGCTTGTTACTGGTTCTAAAATTCAAGGTTTATTTTGTTATTTTTTCTAAATTAATTTATACATGAAGAGACACTTTAAAAACGTAAATGCTTAAATTAATCTTAATTCAACAGTTTATACTTTAGAAATATTGACAATTTATCACGTGCTTGATAAATAAAAGATATATTTAGATTTCAAAAAGAGATATATTTCATTTCTTAAGGTGAGCAAAATATGGTTAGGCATGGTTTTAGACTTGAAGTGAAACAAAACGATTGTCCATAATTTAAAAATGATAAAACAAGAATCAAACCAGACAATAAAAGGAATTGAATCGAGCTTAGATGTGTTCTTGTTATGGTTTTAACAAAAAAATTAAAATTAAAATTAATTCTATCAATTTATAAATTTGGATTGAGTTTTCGACTAAATTTTGTCACATTTAGGTCTAGTCATGGCTTAATTTGGACTACTCATTGGGGTCTAGTACTTAATTTGCATTAAATAATGCTCAATTTATTATGGAATTATATAATTTAATCTTATAGTTGGTTATTAATTGATATAATTAATATTTTATTTTAATTATTTATAAGTTATTTTAATTATTATATTAATGAATGAGTGAGACATAAACACTACATTAAGAGATAAACTTACAATGTAAAATTAATAATATTACTCATTTGCATTTGGTCAAGATTTGCCCGAGTTTGTGCCAAAATTGAGCTAAAACTGAGAATCAAACTATTGTCTCAATTCAAATGAAGGAATCAAAGTGAACTCTAAAATTCAGTTTGGTTCAGTTCTAACAATATGATCCAGTTCTGTCCACCCGTGTCATTTCCCTCCAAGAAGAACCATTTTCCTAAAAAAAAACCCCTCATTTGCTGCAACTATTTCCAAAGCAGCCTTAAATCCGGTCGGACCGTCGTCTTCACTCCAATCTCATAACATTTTCCAATCACGCTAAAATAATGATTAAAAACCTAAAAAGTGGAGATTTTTATATTCAATGGCTTCTGGGTTTATCTGATTCCTTCCATAATCTTTTCCAGATTTGTTTTTAATTCCTCTTTGATGTTTTTGTTTTTTGTAAATTCTTGAAAATTCTTTAGGGTTTTGCAGAGAATGCCGGGAGCTGAGTCTGTTAATCATGGAGAAGCTGAAATTTCTTCGCAGGTTAATTTCGTATACCTTCCTTTCCCACTCCTCTTGCTTTCTTTATATTATTATGTTCACTTCATGATATGCTCACAAGGAGGGATGATATTGAGGTGCCTGCTTGATGGATTCAGAACGTACTTTGAATCGAGTAAATAAAAAGGATGTCTTCAGCTTAACAATTATATTTTTAACTGGATACGTTTCTAGTTGATAAATACTGGATCATTGAAGAACATAATTTACCTGAAAATGAATAAAAAAAAAACTATAAAAATTTAATTTGCAAGCTTTGAACGTGTTCCACCTTGCAAACATTTGCGAAATTATTTAAATGATTGAATTTTCGTTATTTCCATATGGAATCATCCGAGAAATCAGTATTGTCGAACAAGGATTTCTGTCTGGTTGCCCTCAAATCTAAATTAATGTCAGTAATTTGTTATAACTTATCTTTGGGTAAAATGCTTTGGAGCTCTAAAACTTTTACTATTAGAAAAAAAAACATGCATCTGATGTTTCAATGAGTACAGATCATAAGGAAGTAGGAAAAGTGTCTTGGCAGGGGGGACATGTCTACCTGATAATTTGTATTTTTCTAAACATCTGTTTTACAGTGTTGTAGTTCTTGATTCCTTTAGTTACATCCATTAGAATTACAGTCAAGGATTACAATTTGAATCCTTTTGAGGTATCTAGTAACATTGGTTCTTGCCATTTCTCTAACAGACCCGTCATATCGCAGTTTTGTAACCATAATATACCCTTAGGCAGGAACTGGAGAATCAATAAGTAACAAATGATGAAACACAGGACTAAAATTATATATTTCTAAACTCTCGATATCTTCATGCCATTATTTCTCAACGTAATTATTTGATTTACCTATGCTTTCATCTCCTTGGGAGTGCTTCTGAAACTTTATGATCTAATAGTATCCAAAAATGAAGATGACTTGAAATGAAACTATTTGCAGGAACATATCCAAAATGTAAATCCTAGGAATGAACAATTTTCAGAAGCTGGATCTAGTGGGAGACGTCCAGATATTTTTATTCAAATACCCCCTAAACCACTGGGCTTTAGTAGTAGTCGAAGTGCAAAAGGTTCATTGCAATCTCAAGGTTCTGTTAAAAGTAGTTCATCGCCTCGAGGCTTCCTGAGAGGATTTAGTTTGAAGAAAAAAGGTACTCCAACTGAGGCTGAGAGAAGTTCCCTCCTAAGTTCAGATGTTAATAGAGCTCCTGGAAGTCCTTTTATGGCTGCATTTGCATCTTCATTTTCTTGGAAAAGATCTTCCTCTCTTCCTGTTACTCTGGCATCTAACTTTTCCCCTTCGGTTTCCATGCCAGCTTCAGCAAGGACATTTGGTGAATGCCAAAACCCCCGAGTAAGTACTGAATTACGCAGGCCTCTGTTTTCTTTGTTTAGTTTTTAAAAATGATTTTCCAGAATGGGCGAAGGCTGAAATGTAAGATCCGCTATGAATATTCCTATGTATGTTTCTAGATTTTCTTTCGCTTTTCCTGGGATTTCAGCCAAGAATATTATTCTGGACAGACAAGAAACTATTTCACAGTGCAATTTATCTGAGTCCAGTGAAGGGAGCTGTAGAGATGATCTTCTTTTACGAAGTAGCTGTTGTTATTCATCAAACCATGGCATTAAATTATATTTTCTTTTATTTTTCTTTTTTGCAAAGACTAGCTCATAAACTTTATAAATTGAATATGCCTCAGATTACAAAATTTGTCTCTGATTCTGGGTTAGTATTGTGCAGAAAGAGGCCTCATCACATGCTATGGTTTCAAGGTCCTTATCTGTGCCTAGCAAAAATGTTATTATTGTAAGATCTGTATCTTTGCCCGTGCATAACGAGCATATGCAGGGAAATCCTAATGATGGTACGGAATAATGCATATACTTTTCAAGTGATATGGGTATATCTTTCAATTATTATCATTTTGCTTACATTACTATAAACTGTTTTTTAGAAAATTTATTACTGATATATGTTTACAAGTCCACTTGTTTTTTTTTTATCAGCACAAACATCCAGTGCCGTGGAAAACAATGTTGAAGAGATTCCTGAAGAGGAAGCAGTATGCAGAATCTGTCTTGACGGCTGCGAAGAAGAAAACACCCTGAAAATGGAATGCAGTTGCAAGGGTGCTCTTAGGCTTGTTCATGAAGATTGTGCCATTAAGTGGTTTACTACCAAAGGAAACAAGAACTGTGATGTCTGCGGACAAGAGGTGAAAAATTTACCTGTCACTCTACTTCGAATACCTACCACCATGCCAAGGGAGGTTAGACAGAATCAAAGCCAACAAAGCCTGAATTCACAGTCAATAAGGTAGACATATTTTATTCTTCAAAATAAGGATTTGATATTCCCTTGGAATATTATTGTGACCTCAAATTAGTTTTCAACGTATTTGAGTGATAGTGGTTGAGTTCAGATATTTTATTGTTCAAAGACCACTAAAATAAGTATACACATGAAAGAAATATTAAGAAGTAATTGAAATAATTAAATGACTTAGCACTCAACAACTTGAGCTTTTGAAGTAATCAGTAATTTAGCATGGTTATTTTATTTATTTTCCTAATTTTATCCTTTTGTGCCAAATATGGAATGTATAATTTAGATTCATATTTGATGCAGTGCTTGGCAAGACTTTGTGGTGCTTGTATTAATCAGCACAATCTGCTACTTTTTCTTCCTGGAGCAACTTCTGGTATGTCCTATAAGCAGACTGCAAGAATTATCCTTTATTTTTTGACTAAGTTGGATTTAACCCATACTTAGTTACCAGCTTTTCAATGTCGATGCAAATCTCAAGTCGAAAATGCTGATAAATTTTATTCTTGCAAACATATTTTGCGAACAAATATTGTAAAATGTTATTATTAGTCAGCCTAATTATGGTGAATAAGATAGTATAATTTTCAAGTTCTTATGATTTTCTTTTGCTTATGAAAATTTTCTATTGCTGCTTTACTTTTGTAGATTCGGGACTTGAAGACTGAAGCAATCATTATAGCAGCACCATTTGCGTTTACCTTAGGTCTTCTTGCTTCCATGTTTGCCGTCATCCTCGGTATGCCTAGCAATCGTACACTCGTATTATATTTTTCTCAATGGTAGATAATTTTATTAAAACATGCTGGTCTACTTTGCAGCCATTAAAGAGTATTTGTGGACTTATGCCGCTCTTGAGTTTGCCCTTGTGGCTATTATTATCCATCTCTTCTATACAGTGGTAAGCAAATTGATCTATTCCTGTCTCTCCTCTATTGCTCTCTCTCTCATTAGATCCTTTTGTTGATGGCTCAAATTGCAGCTGAAACTAAAGGCCATTTATGCTATACTACTCTCATCAACTCTTGGTTTTGGGATGGCTATGAGTCTCAACTCTTTGTACTTCCATTATTTTTCATGGCGAGTTCGCATGGCTGCTCAGAATCCGCGCCCTGTCTGAACAGTTTCCCGACAAATAACAGGTGACTGAACAACTTGTGTTTATGTTATGTATAAAGATGGGTATCTTTGTTTGGTATGTTAGAAGGGCATGGATAATATTTTGGGTTACACAGTTCTCTTTTTGGAATTCCCCTTTGGTGCTACGTGTATTTGGATTAGGCTGGATGTCTCTATGTCTTGCTGTGTCTATCCCACTATCAAATAAATGATTTTGTTTGGTAATTTTTGCATTCGCTCTATCAATAGAACATGCTTTAATAAGATTCATATTATCCTAAAATAACTGGAAGGTCGAGTTTCTGGTCTCATCAGGGTTAATCCTTTTCAAGCCCCGAGCATGCAAAGTTTTTAATGCAAAATCATCGAGGTAAAGTTTTCTTAACAAGTATGTTCTTGGGAGATTGATTTTGCCTTCTCACCATTGTCACAATAACTATGCATAGTAGATCATGCAAGTCTATGTATATGCGTGTAAGTACGAATGTATGATTGTAAAAGAAAGGGAAGTATACAAAGTATAATTTGAGTGTGCACAAAATGTAAGTTAGAAAAAACTAAGATAAGTGACGTTTAATAGATTAGTGAAAGGAAAAATGACAAATCAATTATCATTCTTTACTGTTAGTGATAAATTGACCATCATCTTTTTTTGCTAATAAATTAACTACTGAACTATAAAAAATTGACGCCGCTAACATTGCTGTCACGTTTGCCATTAAATGCTTTGACGACAAATCACAGCAGTTTGACGAAGAACCAAAACGGTTTGTCGTGAAATCACCGCAGCAGTTTCACGAAAAACTACTGATATTTCTTTCCTTTCACTTAATGCGACAGTGAATCTTTGTAGAGTGATAATTCTTTCAATTTTCAACGGTTTTGGACGCTTGAGAACTAGTTTTCCATCATTTTTTCGCAATGCACAAGTATGAGAAATCTGTTTTGCCATTCGGTGCATAATAGAGCAGATTCGGGTAGAAAAAACAAGTGGAGCTTCACCGTTTTGAATTGTGTAAGGGAGATCTCAAAAAGTTATGCGAAATCAAAAAAAAAAAATTCGTCAAAATCGGTAGAGTGAACACAAAGTTATGGCCTTTCAAAGTTTTCGAGTAAACGATCTCATTTTTTTCTGCTCTGATATGCACCAAATGACAAAACAGATTTTTCTTACCTGTGCATCTCAAAAAAGCAATAAAAAACGAGTCCTTAAGCATCCAAAACCGTTAAAAATTGAGAGAATTATCAATCTGCAAAGATTCACCGTCACAGTAGGTGAAAGGAAAGGAATATCCTTCTTATCAAGACGTCGTGGTTTGTCATCAAGCCGATGCCGCTTGTCGTGAAACGCCAGCGGTTTGTCATGAAACCACTGCGGTTTGTCGTGAAGCTGCTGCGGCTTGACGACGAACCGCAGCGGTTTCACAAAAAATCGCTACGGTTTCACGACAAACTGCAACGGCTTGATGACAAACCGCGGTGGTTTCACGACAAACTGTTGCGGTTTGTCATCAAACCGACGCGGTTCGTCTGCAAATAAAAAAAAATCATTGTCTTATTCGTACAAAAACTCAAACAAACTGTGATTCTCCATGGATTGTAAAACAATTGTAAATCATCCGAACACTACAAATATTAACATTCTTTTACAAAATCTTATAAATTATAAAACCCGAAATCTTCTAAATCCATTCTTTTACAAAATTCAAAATCTTCTAAATTCACTCTCCATGGTTATTAACTTTTTCCCACTGAAAATCTATTCTAAAATCATGAGTTCTTTCCATTTTTTTTTCATGGGTATTTGTTCTTTTGCACTGCGATTTTCAGAAAGTTAATGGTGATATTTGTGGCGGCAATTTTTCAAAGTTCAGTGGTTAAATTGTTAGCAAAAAAAGAATGATGGTTAATTTGTCATTTTCCCTTAATGAAATATAACAACTTACTATTATTTTTATATTTAACTACTTAAGGAGTGTGAACATTGCCGTTGAGCTCTACTCCAACATTGTACCAAGCATCGCCGAGGATATCGTGGTTCGCGGTAAACTCGTCGGACCGCACAGTCGAGTCTTATATACTCTGGCACAAAAACACAGAACGATGTACAATGATCCATGGCAGACCATCCTCATTCTGTTGCGGAACGTAGTCATTCCGCCACGAATCGTGACACGTTACACGGGGGACCATGAATATTAGAACGTTATTTTTTTAAAATATCGTTCCGCGGAGGAATGTTACGAAACAGTACATGTTCTGTAGCATAACGAAATCAATACGTTTAACAGAAAACGTGACAACGATGTTTGAGGGGACTTTTTTCCATGGTTCGGTAGTTAATTTATTAGCAAAAATAGTTTAGTAGTTGACTTGTCATTAATCACAACGTATGATGGTTGATTTGTCATTTTCCTTGTATTTTATCTTTGTTCCATCTTCTAAAAAAATTTATTAGAAATTTACTTATTCTCTTAGACATTTTAAATCATAAACCTGAACTTTATTTAAAAAGTTGTGATAAATATTAAAAAATAAACTTTTGACTATTAATTAAAATTATCTGTATTTTGATAATTATTTTTATGTTATTGTTTTACTTTATTATTTTGATATTGAAATAAATCTTCCTCTGCACTGAATTGATATTAAAGAAAGGATTTTGTAACGCCTCAAAATTTATTTTCCTTAAAATTTCAAAACCCTAAAATTTTTTTCAAAATCAATTAACAAATTAGATTTAATTAAACAGTTGTAAAACTTTAATTAATACTTGTAAATCTTTAAAATTATCGAAATCATTAATTAAGCATGAATATTGAACATTAATTATTAGAAACTATTTATTTAATTCATTATTATTTAAAACTTTAAATAAACTTTATTTAATAAAATACTTTCATTAAATAATTTTATTAAAAATACTAAATCGAATTAAAATCTCATTTACTTACGAAATAATAACCAACAAAAACTTTATTAATATCAAATTGAGTTTATAAAAATTTCATCAACGCAATATTTTTAAAAATTACGGCAGAATATATTTATAGATAAAAAAAATAATTTGGAAACTAAATAGAAAATCTATTTATCTAATTCGACAACACATTTCTCTATATGTTTGTCTACCTCTAGAATATTCTCGATCAGCCTTAATTCTTTTTCAGTTAAAAATTTACCTACATTAAAAAACTAGGAGTGAGATAAACTCAGTAAGTAAAAATACGTGTGTAATTAAATTAATTTCATGTATTACAAAATTTTCATGATTAAAGTTACATACTAGTTGGAACTCATTTCCCAACTTTATCATGCATTCAGGCTTTCATTAGTCATCTCAAAATTTTCATGTGTTTAGACTTTCATTAGCCATCTCATCATGTTTTTCGTTAATTCAATCAGATTCATGCATACTTCAATTTTATCTTTATTTAATCATATGTCAATGTCTAATCATGCTTGTGCATTTAAAATATCAGGATTAAAACAGTAGAATAAAGTTGCATAAATAAATTAAATAATAATATGTTTTGTGATGTAGGGTCAATAGCCAAAATGTTTAAAACTGATATCTTTACTTACTTGGATTCCGAGAATAATAGGGTTTTAGGGGTTTCTTGAGCGTTCGAATAATTTAGTCTGCCTAAAAAATTAATCGTGGTTAAATTCCTCTTTAACAATATTCCATTGAAAAAAATTGAGCAGAAACTCTTTAATGATAAAATCCTTAAACAGATCGAGTCGAAATCGGGTCGTCTTAGACAGTTTGGGAGAAATTGGGTTGAATGAACCGAATTAGGTTCGGGTTAGTTCGGAAGGTTTGGTCTGGTTCAGTTCAGCAACTCCAGTCTGGGCAGAACCGGTTCACTCCAATAAAAAAACCAGTCTTCTTCTTCTTCTTTTCGGTCTTCTCTGTTTTCTTCTCCATTAGAGTGACAGAGAACCTCCAAAAGAAAGAGAGAGCTCATTCTCTCTAGTTCATCGTCGTTGGTTGTTGTTGGTGGAAGGTGTTTTGTCGCGCTAGAAGAGCTCGGTCGTCGATTCGATGGAGGAGTTCTCAACTAGAGCTAGGCCAAGAAGAGTTTCTTCGTCAGAGAGGTTGATTGATCGAGTTCTGGCAGAGGGAGAAGGTAGAAAACTCAAGGCAGAGGATCTTGGAAACTTCCAAAGGTGAGTGATTTTATTTTTTGATGAGGTTCAATTTATAGGGGTTTTTGGTTGAGGGAATCCCGAAATCTGAGTCAAATTTGGGTTTCCTCAACAACTGAATGTTTAGATTGGATTTTCATCACAATTTTGGGAGGGATTTTAGGAATAAAAATTCAGATTAGGTTTTTTTTTTTTAATTTGAATTCTAATTTGGAATAAGATTCTGATTTAAACCCCAGTATGGTACGGATTTTCACATTGAATTGATAATTGGCGATGTTCTCGTGTATAACAACAAACAACGATTTTAGATCATTGATCAACGACTTAAAACAATTTATCGACAAATCAGTGATATTCATGAAACCCTCCATAATCTTCCACAGATGATGACTGTGATGATTGTTGAAAGGCGACACATTCCGATGACGCAAAGGTTTGATTTTAGCAAATAAAATGAAAATAGAGAAAACGACGAACAATGGAAAATAAATCGCAAAAAATATAGTGTGAAACCCTAACACAACTGAGGACGACAACTTGCCACCTAGGATTCAACTAGCTGCTAGCTACAGCCAAATTGCTTATCACAATAGGCAACTGTAATACTCTGATTTTTTTGTATTATAATTTAATAAGGATAATTGGAAAGTAATTAGGGATATTTGAATTTATTAGATAATTATCGGGGTATTACCAATGATGTATTCGTAAGATTATAAATTAAGAAAATTATTGGATTAAATTGGAAATTTTATTTTGGAGTTTTTGGATGCATGAGGACGACACGAGGACTAGGCGTCGCATCCGAAATGCATCTCCAGTCATTCCTCACATTTTGGGACGAGCGGGGACAACGTTTCTCGTCCTAATTCGTCTGTAACGAGAGTTTTCGGACAATGGCGGAAGCTGGCGAACAGGAAGAGTTTGAATCTGTCCAATTTATTGGACATTTCAGATGCACGCGGACAATGGTGCGGAAGCCTTCCTTTTTTCAAAAAATAAAGATTTAGCGAGAAATGAGAATTTAATGGATTGAACCGGTTTATCTTGAACTGGTCTGATTTGAAGGCAAATGTGAAAAAATAATTTATAGTTGGAAGGAAAAATTTAATTAAGGTAATTAAATGAAATTAAAATGAATGATAACTTAATAAATTGGAATTGATAATCAAAAGGGGAGAATGTGAGATGAGGAGGCTGAACTGATCCAGTGTGTTAAAGGGGGAAAGAATGGCTTGCAGGCCATTTTGTGCAGAAGGAGAAAGAACGAGAGGGAGAGAACGATCGGGAGAGAGAGACCGCTAGCGAGGGAGATGATGATGGAGCTCGAGCTCGGGACAACTCTTATTAGGTGAGCAGCATCCGTCGCATGGCGAGAAGCTTTGGGCTCGGAAGGTACGGCTTTTGCAGGAGGATTCAGCGAGAAGCCTCGAGTCGTTGGTGCAGCGTCGCGTGACTGGTGATGCTTGTCGGCGATGGAATGGCAACGGCAAGGTGAATTGACGCCAGCGTGATGATCGGCAGGGGAGGTTGGTGTTGGGGACTGCGATCTCCAGCCTCAGGTCAATGGCTAGAGCTGGCAGTTCGTGCTGGACTGGTCAAAGGCCTGTGGTCCAGCTTGTGGTCCAGTCTAAACGATTGTCCTGCTCTACTGGAGACGACAACTCGGACGTGTGAAAGGGATGGGTTGTGATAGGGAATGGCTGGGCATGGCCGAGGCAAGTAATGGGTGCCGCTCTGGTGAGGTTGAAAGGCAAAAGGGGAGAGGTATTCTGGCTGAGAGAAACTCTCGAGTGTGCTGAAGGATGGAGATAGAGTTGAAGAGCTCTCTAGAGAAGTGAGGCCGAGGGCTGAAGGAGGGAGTGAAGACCGTGAAGAAAAGAAGAGGATGAGGGAGAAGGAAGGATCGTGGCATTCTGAAGGAGAGGATGGAGCTACTTCTTGCTCTTGGGTCTTCTGTGAGGTATAATTTCCGTCTTCTGCGTATGTATTTAAGTGATGGTTATGGTTAAATATAGAAAATAGAAGACTTAGTGGACACTGTGAATTATTGTTGGATGATTGCTGCTCTGTTTTTAGAATTTTGCTTCTGTTGGGTTAATGTTTTGGTTGGTGTTATGTGGAATTATAATGCCTTATGGATTGGATAAATACTCTCTTGGTTGCTCCTTTGATAAATCAGTGGGTTTGATTCAGGAATTACTCTATTGAAATTGGTTGTTGATTAATGATTTCTACCTGCTGTGATAAAGTGAAAATGTGATGTTGAATTGGAAGTTAATATGTTGAATTGGACTATGTTGCTGGAGGAGGAGTTGTTAATTAGCTAAGCATGGTTATTGGGATAGGTTATGTTTCGTTTAGGCGGAAAAGAAGTTCCTAGAATTATGATACAATTTAGAATACGAAAAGGAAATGAAGTTAATAAGCTATAAATGTTTTTAATTATGAAAGTATTGAAAAAAAAGAAGAAGGATAAAGATTATGTGCAAATGCGTGATAAAGTTTCAAGGTGAGAAATTGAGTAGAGTCTTTGGCCTAGGGAGGCCCTACACCATTAGCAATTTCTTTTTTTTAATTGTTTGCTTACGTACTTTTTTGCTTTAATTGTTATGCCTATGTTATTCGCACGTTATTAGTTTAAATCCTTAAGCATGTTTAAGATGTTAGCATATCATTTTGTTGCCCTTAGTTCCCGTTAAATTTATGAGCACATCTATATTATTATTGTTTTCCTTGAAACTATCGAGCATGTCTACATTGTCATTAATTCCTTTAACTTGCCAAGCATGCCTTTGTTATAATTGTGTTCCTTGAATTAATAAGCATGTCTATATTGTTGTTGTTTCCCCTAAATAGTCAAGCATGTCTACATTATTATCGCTTTCCTTTAAACTGCCAAGCATGTCTTTATTATAATTGTTTTCTTTGAATTACTAAGCATGTTTGTATTTTATTGTTTCTGTTAAATTGTCGAGCACGTTTATGTCATTATTGTTTTCTTTGAATTACCAAGCATGCTTAGAATATTCTTGTTTTCTTTAAACTGTCAAGCATGCCTTGATTATAATTGTTTTCTTTAAATTACTAAGTATGTCTGTATTTTATTGTTTCTGTTAAATTGTCGAGCACGTCTATGTCATTTTATTGTTTTCTTTGAATTGCCAAGTATGTTTAGAATATTCTTGTTTTCTTTAATTTGCCAAGCATGCCTAGATTATTGACGTTTCTTTTACTGTTATGTTCTGCAAATTCAAGCATGTCATTCGCTGTTTCAATTTGTTGCTATATTCGTTCTTCTATTCGCTTTTAATTACTGCTATTCATTGATATTCGTTGTTTACATTTCGTTTTGTTATATTGTATCAACATGCATCATGATAATAGAAACAAGTAGAAAGTGTCACCTTTGGGGTTGGTACTCATATGCATTATGTGAGGAAAATGATAAATGAAATGAATGAAAGAAATAGATTATAGAGAGTTGGGGGGCGGATAGGTAGTTCGGATCTAGTCTGGTAGCTAGGCTACACCCTTACCTTGTCGAGAACGAGACTAACTACACACAGGAGGTTAGAAACCGACCAAACTATACCACCACACATGCGTTCCTCCAATCTCCTGCTCGATGTACGAGTTATGAATGAAAGAATGCAACGTAAAGAAAAGATTGGTTTGGGGCGGTGCCCATTCCAAAGGAATTAAAGAGAAGCATGATGTAACGACCCGATTTTTATTTACTTTAAAATCGCGTGAAACTCAACTTTTTCTTTTATACAATTAGAGTCAGACTTTTCTTTTATAAAAACCCGAGCGTTAAAACTCTTTACTTAAAACGTTTATCAATTGCAGAAGAAGTAATAAAATCATTTTTATAAAACACAGCGGAATCTAAAACAAAGCATTAAAGAATATTAAATAATTTACAAAACCTTTTAAATTCTTTAGCTCAGCTAGCCATAAGATCCACCTGTGCAAGTCCTTCATCAACTGTCTTTGACCTGTTCACCTGTTGCTCGTACATACCTACATCACAATGGTTCAACGGTCTGGCCAGCCCCGAATCTCGTGCATGTGAATTCAATCATCCCTGCATCATTATGTATTTATCATCTACTTATTATCTATTCGTCGTTGTACCTACACTACAAGTAACTGTAAGCCTAAAGGCTTAGTAAGGAAATGGGCGAAAACAATTATGCATTTCTCTCTTTAATTCTTCTTGGAATGGGGGCCACCCAAACCAACTCTTTTCTTACGTTCATTGGTTCTTAGTTCTTTACTCGTACTTCGAGCTGGAGATTGGAGGTTGTCCTTTAAGATGACCTAGTTGATCGGCTTCTAACCTCCTGTGCGCATGCTAGTCCCTTTTCCCGACTAGGTGAGGGTGTATCCTAGCTACTAGGCTAGATCCGGACTATCCATCTAACCCAACTCCAAGGTTCCTCCTCTTCAGCCGTATCCTGCCTTCAAGTTTCTGCCCTTCCGGCGTATCCCGCCGGAGGGTTTCTTTCAGTGATGGGCGTGTCCTGCCCATCCTGAAACATTCTTGTTTTTAGTGTTTTTCCTCACTCATGCATGTGGGTACCACCCCGAGGGGGTACCCCCTACTAAATTTCTATTAACATGATGCATAATACATTATAACGTGCATTAACGGAAATTGAAATGTGCATTGAAGAAAAAGTACTAAAATTGAACTCACGCATATAAGAAAAGCAAAACATATAATAGAAGGAATTAACTGCATACCATAGAGAACAAATACGATGGATTGAAACAAGGAAAACATGCTCGAATTAATAGAACAATATCATTCGAAAAGAATAAAAAACATACTATCAATTAACATGTAAATTATCCTAGTCTATTTACATGCTTCCTATATTTATCATTTTAAGTGATTTAAATATGTTCTTGTTCTAGTTTGTTGGTTAAGCATACTAATTGAACATATTAATCACAAGCTTATTACATAGCATATCTTAATTTGTTGTCATGCGAATATTAACATAATTAATTACATGCTCGACTAATTCGTTATCATGCTCAAATTAACTAATATAGTTAAGCTAATTAACATGCTCATACATTACTAATTAATATTTAAACATGCTAGTTAATTTGCATACTTATCTAATTGATTTGCTTAAATAATAATTAACATGCTTGAAGGAAGACTACGATTTACATGCTTAGCCGATTTACATGCTCGGAGGAATATAAAATACAAGTTAAGTAATTTATATGCTAATATCGTTCTAATTAATTACATGCTCAAGTCCATAATTGGTTATTCTAGTCGATTTACATGCTCTAGTAAAGTATAATTAAGTCATCGACTATCATTGTCTAAGTAAGTTAACATGCTTGAGTATAATTAATAAACGCTAGTTTAGTCATCTAACATGCTCAACTGATTGGTTATTAATTACAGCTAGTTAATTATCATGCTCAATTGGTTAACATGCTAGTTAATTTAACATAGATATCAAAAGGAAATAACCGATCGATATATATATTGAATGAAAGAAATGATGGTTGAATTATCATAAGAAATGTAATCTAGATAGCAAGTAGATAACACATGACAGAACGTTTAAGAGAACTCTTAACACGTTCATGCTTATTATCGTTCACGTATCCATTATTCTCTTATCTATTCTCATCACATTTAAACATTAACCATTCATCACCAAATCTAACAAGTGCAATTAGGAAAATAGTTATTAATACAGAAAATCTACACTATCAACAAAGGAAATCCACACAAGTGAAAAGGAAACACTTGACGACAAGGAGATCTATACTTTTAACAAGGAAAATAACAACAGCCAAGAAATCAATCAAGGAATTAACGGCAACGATATCAACTAAACCTATCTACTAACACAGACACTTCCATTATCAATTTATCTAACTATCAATCACGGCATGACATCAGGGAATCCACAGTGTACTAAAAGTAAAACTCACGCACACTACTTGTGGTGTAGGGCCTCCAAATGGCCAAGACACACCCAAGTTCCTTACCTCAAACTTATCGCGTGTCGACGTTTAACCGTTATCCTTTTTCTTCTCCTTTCGATACCTAGACAAAACATAATCCATCCCAACAATTATGGGCCCATAGACACTAATGTCCAACATTAATATTTGAATAAAGCACGAAGCAACAATGTTTAACAGCCAACTAATGAACAATAACTTAATCCAATTATCAGCATATATTTATCCGCTAATGGCCCAAACCCAAACCGATAGAGTACCATCCAATAGAGGGCAGCATCCCTACACTTAACGACCGATTAAAATCCATTCAATAATAGTCCAAACAACGCAACAGCAGACATTAACCTAACAAGTAACCAAGTCTCAATGGTTAACCTAATCACGATTATTCTAGAAATCATACTCAACACCACAACACATATCCTCAGCTGTACAAATTTGAATTCCAACCAACATAGTGCATAATCAGCATTAGAGGGTAAAACTCACACCTCACTCACATATTTAACATTCCAAAATCCTCAATCAATTCCACCAACAGAGAATAATGTGTAACAGAGTTCCATTCCACCCAATGACTACAAAATCACTAAGAGTATCTCAAAAACAACTAAAGGCATCACCACTAGCAAAATATAACCCTGAATTTATCCCTCCATTTACATAACACAAACGTCTAGAAATACAAAATAAAGAGAAGGAGTCATACCCACCATGAAGACCCAAGGCAGGCAGCAACTCAACCCCATCGCCAGACCATTTCCAGCAACCAACCCAAGCTGGATTTCCAGGTTTTCCAACACTCCAGCACTCACTGCCAAATCTCTACCACCAGGGGACTACCTTCCTCCCAAAACAGACACCACAATGAATTTGCAACTCATTAACAGAACTAAAGGCATAACTCATCATCCCTGTCAACTTCTCCAAAAACAGACACCAAACTCGAAGGAACAGAGAGAGAAGGTTTACCTGGAGGAACACAAAAACCCGAGAGCTAACAGTCCAGCCATCTCCTTCTCTAGACTTCAACTCACCTCTCGGCCACTGCTGGAAGAACACCCGAGGAGCTACACTTGAGAGCTCCCTTCTCCAGCTTCTCCGCCTCCATTCTCCCTCCGTCTCTTTTCTGTATATCAACAATGGAGAGGGAACACTCTCTGCCAAATCCTTGGAAGGCAGAGAGCGACGTTTTCCGTATGCCCGACCATCCCTGCATCAACTGTCCAATTGTCGGCTTCATCAGAACAAAATCAGGGACGTACCTGTTCCGTCCAAACCATAGCCGGTCCAGCTCGAACCAACCCGTCCGCCAGAATCGAAGCCCCCTGCCACATCGACCCGAAGCGTCGATCGCAGCCCGTCGCCAGTCGACCATCGCCGAGTCTCCGTCCCACAACCAGGCACCTCGCCGCTCAGACCCGCGAGCTAAGAACCCGTGAAAGTCCCGGCTCTGAGCCCTAGTTACCCTTGCGACCCGCCACTGCTCGCTCGTCGTTCGTCTACTCTTCGTCGCGGTCTCCTCTTCGTCCCGCCCGAGTGCTCGCTCGCTCTCCCTCTAGGTCACCCTCGGCTCTCTCCCGATTTCCCTCTTTTCCTCTCGCTCGACTGAATGGCTAAAGGCCAATGAAGAATTCCTCCCTTTTCTTCAGTTGTTTTCTGGACCACAGCATTTGGTGTGAACTGGTTCTACTGAACCGATTCATGCCTCCCTCTCACCCATTTAACCCCCAACACAATAATTTAATTAAATACAATATTTATTTTAATTACAAAATTTCATATTTTATCTTTAATTAATTAGGTAATCATCTATTTTATCTCTAACTAATTAATTAATTAATATCATTAATTAGTTACTTAAATATCGGGCTTATAATTAACATAACTAATTAATTACTCCCCTTAAGTAATATTAATTATTATCCAATAAAATTCTTCTAAATTATAATCTCACGAGTACGTTCATGGTAATACTCTAATAGTCAACCCACTTAAAAGGTCGGGGTATTACATTTCTAATGTCCATAATAACCAATGTAAGGTGAGGACAATCACCGTATATTTTCACATTCAATTCCAACAAAATATATACACGACAAACCCCTACATTGTTTTTAACATACCACCATACACCGCCCAATCCTAGTGTGTTCCAACCATTATCGTCGTGAAGAATAAAATCTCATTCACCTTTGTCCTCTTAACTTAGTGTGCACAAGCATGGTCTTTACGATTCGGATCCATCCCTCCGAGCTTCTTGGATCATAAACTTCTCCTAACTATAGTCATTGAAACCATTAGCACTTAAAATCTTTGAAAATCGTACGTTAATGATTTCTTCATTCCATAGGTTGAATCTGATGCACTGATACCGCAGTTAATTACTAACCATTTCACTTATTAGATCATTTTTCTGTATCCGTATCTATATCCGTTTTCGTATACATATATGCATCTATATCCGTCTCTGTATCCGTATCCGTCTCTGTATCTGTATCCATATCCCTTCCCTGAAATTTATTTCCAAAAATTTGTTTCCGTTTCTGTTTCTGTTCCTGTTCCCTGTCCGTTTCTGTCTCCATATCTGTTTCTATTTCTGTTTCTGTATGTGTATCTGTATCTGTTTCTGTTTCTGTTTCTGTTTCTCTGTCCGTTTCTGTTTCCGTGTCTGTTTCTGTTTCGGTTGCGGACAGTAAAACTTTAATCAATTATTTATTAGCCTTAACAATCCCTTTAATTAAATCTATTAGCAACAGATTCAGAATATCAATCAACTCCATTCCACGATTCTCACGGTAGACCAACCATCAATATGTTCGAGTACCGACATAGTGGATCTTCAAATCTATATCATGTTCTACAATAAATAACCCTTATATATAACAGACTTCCAACTCCAAATTAAAACAGAAATTGAATCATTCCAAATCATATTTTTTTAACTTCCGATCAAAGTCAATTATTAATGTTAGTCATACTTGAACATACAGTTTGCTACAACATTCCTCCATATCTTACACCTATATAAATCTTTATCTTAAGTTCTTACATAAACTAGTATAACTTATGTCATTACTGCTCATAGATTCGAGGCAACCGTGACAGTGCTTCAACTTACGCACATATATCGTAATTATTCCCTCCCGCCGAAACTGAGTAAATTCTATTAGTTTACTTATCTTCAATGTGCGAGTAAAGTCATTGTCGTAAAAGATCTTCTCGATCTCTATCCATATCATTGTATTCATATCTTTAGTTATCTTGATTGGGCCCCACCCGCGATAGAGAACTTAAACCAAATCTCACACAGACCCTACTATTAATTTTTAAATTTCTTCTAACTTAACTAACCACCAAGATATTATTGCTTAGACTACAACTCAAAACATCAAACCGTAAGTGTCATAACCATCTCAAAATTCATCCTCAACTTTATTCCAAACCAGTTGTACAAACAGATCATATTTCCAAATTTCTAGTTCATGACAAAATCTACCGTATAAAGGAAACAACAACTAATCAATTCCTTGTTTTAACCTAAAAAGATTTCTTTGTCCTAATTTAGGGTAGATTTTTTTTTTTAATCTTAACCAAATGGGTAGTGATCACTGTATCAAATACCCAACGATTCGTTGCTAAAGATCCAAAACACTCTCTCTACAATTCCTTAATAATTATGACCAAGTGGATAAACACTTGACTAATTAATTGTCGTCCTTATAATTCGACTTAGTCACTAACTCTCAATGTTCTTCCTTTGTATAATAAGTCTACCCTTATCTAACTCCTTGTAGCTTAGGTGATCTTGTTAAAATGCAGAGTTTGTTTTCCACTTATCCTCTTTCCAATTTATAAAAATTTCGACAGAGTCTCCCATGTTTCTTTACTCCCCCAAAGCTAATTCCTACACTCAAAACCCAAGCAGTTCCAGTATCGTCTATCTTTTATCATATCTATCATTCTACTATATCAAAACTCCAAGTGACGAGATTGTTGTCCCACCAACAAACACTTAAATAATTAGATAAAAAAAAGAAACTAATTATAATACTTACAGTCAATGGAGTATTTCCACGGCGAAGTTTGTGCTGGTAGGCAGTATACAGAATCGGTTTTAAAACTCGGGCGCTCTGATACCAACTGTAACGATCTGATTTTTATTTACTTTAAAATCGCGTGAAACTCAAAACTTTTTCTTTTATAAAATCAGAGTAAGACTTTCCTTTTATAAAAACCCGAGCGTTAGAACTCTTTACTTAAAACGTTTATCAATTGCAGAAGAAGTAATAAAATCCTTTTTATAAAACACAGCGGAATCTAAAACAAAGCATTATAGAATATTAAATAATTTACAAAGCCTTTTTACAAATAAATTCCTTTTTAAGTTCTTTAGCCCAGCTAGCCACAAGATCCACCCGTGCAAATCCTTCATCAACTGTCTTTGACCTGTTCACCTGTTGCTCGTACATATCTACATTACAAAGACCTAACTAATGAGCCTAATGCTCAATAAGTGATAGAATGAAATACAATGCAGATGATATGCATGATCATATAATGCATTACAGAAGAGAACCATATCTCTTCTGGAAGTTAAGGTAGAATACTCCCTAAGGTCATGTGGCCTAACTAGTCACTCCGATGAGGAGATATATCTATCGGTGGTGTTCCCCATGCCGGTATCCTCACTTTTGTTAAAGACATTGGGGGTTTCAGAACGGGGGAAAGGTGAACCCTAAATTCCACGTAGCTAACTCTCTTCTCACACTGCTCCCTTAAATGGGAGTATCCTACCGTATGGAAAGTCACCAATCACCCGAACCCCCACACGCCTATTTTCATATATTAATTATGTCATGCAATATGCTCATGAATACATACAACCTTATATGATGATATAAATGTCTAGTAAACATATCATTAAAAGAACCTAAATCTAGTAAACACACAACATACAATCCTAATTCTTGCGATGTAGGGTCCGAAGACCAAAACACAGTAAGTATCAACTTACCTGAAGTCCTTAGCGTGTTTCAGAATTTAACGTTATCCTTCTTTCTTTAATACCTTCAAAGTCATTAAATAATTTATCATTAAAATCACATATCATTAACCTTACTTCTACGCCTCATTTCCTTAACAAATTCTAATATGTTAGCATGTGCAATTGGATAGCAACAACTCATAACGGTTGCTCATTCCATCAAATGTGACATAATAATATAGAGAACTTACTTCGCAAAACCGAACAGTATTCCATCATAATAACCTATTTCCCACAGCAGAGTAAAGAATCATTTAACTCCTACTTTAACATGGAATTATCAAGCGAATAATTTACAAGGTCATTTCATAGATCCTTAACCATCCAAGCCTCACATTCAACAACGAAATTCAGGATATTACTTATCCTCTAAATCTAACAATACCAAGCCATAACACCCAATGGAGAACCGTACACATTCATATCAACTAAAAACCAACAATAAAGTCCAAACATGATTTACATAATATCAACCTCATGCCAAAACACTCCAAACTTTAATCCAATATACAACATGCTTTCATTTGATCAACAAAAGGCAGTAGCAAAAACTAAAGCACTGTCTTCACAATATTCATCAAAGAAATACTCTTTTCTAGAGAACCAACCCAACAACAGAACAACACTTATATCTATCAAAGCTGGACAAATCACATAGCAATATTTCTAACAAGTCTGGACAATCACATAGCAATTTTTTCCTCAAAATATATCTCTCGGCAAGAGCCCCTAATGAACTAATTACTTCCAACAAACTAACATTTCTTCACAGTTCAGAAGAAACAACCAACAGATTACTACAACCAAAAGCGAACATCGAAACAGCAAAGGAAGAAATCCAACTTACCAAGAAGCAACTGAGGAAACCAGCTCAAGTTTCCAATCACAGAGCATCCGACTCCAACCTCCCCTGCACACACTGCCATCACGCTGTCACCCTTTTGTCACAACATTCAACCATCACAATGCAGAAAATATAATAGACAAGGTATGAGCAGTAGAAGAATTCATCACCTTCATAGCTTCCACTTCACCCTTCACAGTTGCAGCACACAAGACAGGAGCTACTTCCTCACCTTCCCACACTGTAGTGTTACAGAACCCACAACATGCCACCATGGATTTATAGCCAAAAGCTTTACAGGGATAACAATTCACACATTTCAAAAGAGGAGGTTCAATCTGCCAATGCCATGTGGAAAGTCCTCAGCATGTTCTGAAGAATCACGTGGAGATGGCCAGAAGAGCAGCTAGAGGGAACCAGCTCCAATCTGGTCCAGCGGGAACAACGGTTCACCCTCCGTTGCATCACGTTCGGCCCTACCCAAGCAAAACCAGGCCCACAATTTGCCAATTCAGACTGCCATGATACCCAATTCAGACGGTCATGGAGGAGAAATCGAAACACAAATTATCGACTTACCATTGCCAGGAGTTCGCAGCACCGCTTGGAGTTCCATTCCCGAGCCCTAACGGAGGTAACCAGCCGTCCACCGAGCCGCGACCAGCAGACCACCGTGGATGAGCACCCGCTGCACGACGACGCTGCCCGGAGCAAGCCAGTCCACCAGTGCACCGAGCCCGAGCTCGAGCTCGGACACCCTCTTCTTCATCGCCCCGTTCTCCCCCTCTCTCGAACTCTGTCTCCCTCTGTCAAATGGTCGAAGGCTAATTTTGTTTTAAAGCTGTAAACCGACCGGTTTGTACTGAACCGGTTTAACTCCAACTTCAACTGATTTTCTGCTTCTTTTCTCTTATTTCTTCTTTATTTCAATTTCCCTAATTTTATTTAATTAATCTCATTTTCATTTTAATTCTCCTTTTATTTAATTTCTCTAAATTCATTAATCTAATTAATCCCTCATTTTATTTTTAATTAATTATTCCAAATAATCTCATTATTTATTTTCCTTATTTAACAATTACTCCTATGGTAATACCCCGATAATTATTCGACTAATTCAAATACCTCCAATTATTATTCAATTTATCCTTTTTAAATTTTGATATAAAAGTCAGGGTATTACACGATCATATTGCATATCTCATTTCTTATTGGGCCTCAAGCTCACAGTTGGCTTATGGTGTAGGTACACGAACTTGAAAATATGAACTGATCCTTGTGCAGTTGATGAGGGATTTGCACGGGCGGAACTTGCGACTGGTTAGGCTAAGGAGAGTAAAAAAGAAAATTAATGTGTAATTAACACGTAATTCTTTGTCTAATATTCCTTAAATGAATTTCTTACGCTTCCGCTATGTTTTGATAAATGATTTTATAAATATAGTTTTCCACTGTTTATAACGATTTCTTAACAAATCTAAGGAAAGGATTTTAATGGTCTGGTTTTTAGAAAAGAACTCTGATTTAATTTATAAATATTTTATGAAAGATTTTAGTTATTTTATAATAATTTTAAAATTCACACATTGTTGAAAGGTTATAAGAATTGAGGCCTTACACAGACACCACCGATGACCATCGATCTGCCTTCCCCGACGTGGAACACAGGTAAACAAAGAAAAATCGAGTGCACCTAGACAACAACGACTCAGTCTAGAACACAATCGATCGGTTATGAATTGCACTTGGAATAATGGAGACTCGAGTTGAACTAGTCAAAAATCTCTACCTGATAGTTCCAGCTCGTGAAACTTCTGACTTTTGCACATACCAATGCTGGAATCCACCCATTATCAACCTTCCCAAAGTCATCGACATCCTTAGAGGGTTTTTGGACAGACACAGTAGGGTTGGAATCTGTCAATGAGTTTTTCGACAAGACAGTTAAGGTTTCAGATAGAATAGTTCAAAATCTTAATGAACAAATTGCTTTTCCCTCGTTAGACAAAGTTAATACTTATCCGGATCTTCAACAATGAGGAGATTTATGACGGAGACAACCACAACGAATGAAGTATTCTTTGACAAAGGTGAAGTTTTTTTTTATTGATTATCAAAATTGAAGATCGAATACTCGAGAAATTTAAAATGAAAATAAATTTACCAAGTTTTTATGGTCGTTTAAATATTAAAAATTTTCTTGATTAAGTTCACACTATCGAAATTTTTCTTGACTACTTAGATATTGTACAAGAAAATCAGGTCAAATTTGTAGTATATAAATTAAAAGGTGGAGCTTTTGCGACGTGGGAAGAGCTTTAGTTTAATTGCCAACAACAGGTAAAGTTACATGTGAGAACTTGGCCCAAGATGAAAAGTTTGTTACACAGATGATTCCTTTCTCCTGATTACCAGTAGTTTTTATATCAATAATATCCAAATTGTTGGCAAGCCAACAATATAGTGAATGAATATACAGAAATTATTGACTAAATGCGAGATTGAAATTTATCTCATACTAACTATTCAAGATCGATTAGCTCTTCAAACTGTTAGAAGTGTGACAGCCGTGGTAAATTTGAAATGAAAGTAGAAGTTCAAATCAAATGGATTATGGTGTGTAACCAAACAATTTTCGACAAAAACACTCTAGAGAGTTCATGTATTCCAAAGGGATCAATAATTATAGGTGACGATGATAATCCTAAAGACAATCTTTCAAAATCAGAATTCATAATGGAATCAAAGTGGAACTTCTTCGATCCCTGTACAACATAGGGCTCAACACAAAATCCACTAGCAGCAACGAGTCAATAACAACCCTTATGTGTGTCCTAATCTAAGAAAGTGTTTTCGGTGCAACCAATTAGGTTATCTTTTAAGTAATTGTTTGAGGCGGCATCCAATTAATTTTCTAGAAGAAAGTGGTTGTAATGACGAAGACCGTCTTCAAAAAGATATATTATGGAGGTGTTGAATTTGCATAAGGAGATGTGGGAGAGGAAGTAGTGTGCCTTCACCATCGATTTCTGCTTACCTCGAAACTCTTAACGTCCCAATATTTTTTGAACATGATGCACCGTTCGTGAAAATTTTTCATAATGCAATCATTGATAGTAGCAATACTGAAAATATTGTTTCCAAAGCTTTGGTAAATACTGTCACGAACCAGAGTCGGGCCTAACAGAAATGTCGTGTTAGGCGACTCGATCCTCAGAGAGAACCTGAACGCCCAGCCCAAGGTGATACGCTCCAAGGATCAATAAGAGCGCTAATTAGAAAATCGGTCATCAAGCTGTAAATATCTGAACTAGCAACGATAAACAGAATAATCCTCCAAATCCGTACGTGAACTTTGGCTGATTTTTGGAGGACACTAAAATAACACAATTAGGTAAATTGTATCAAAATCTCAGTGCAAAAACCATTCTGGATCTCTAGTTATAATCGAAACAAAATATCTCCAAATATAGGGCTTCACCCGAGCAGATTTGGCGACCAGATTTCAATTGGAGAGATCTCACTCTGTATAAATCCAATAAATACCAAATTTTGAGGGCAGTGACGTAACTTCCTGTAGAACAATTACTAGAAGAGACGAAAGCGAAAAGAACAACGTAAGGTCTTCGAATTACAGTCACAAACCAAAAGTTCCAGCGGCCATAAATCCAGGGCAGATTGGCGATAATCAAGCAATCAATCAAGAATCAGTTTTGGCCTAAATTTCTCAACAATAACCATCAAATACGTACTTAGCAACCTGTTATATGAAGGATAGAACAAGAAATACAAGAAGCTACTTGCACAAATCTTCAGAAAACCAAATAGAAAACTGTGGAGCCCGTTTTGACCTCCTACCATGAGAGGGACGGAATTGTGCGGCTCAACCGAAGATTAAGCACTCTCCATAGGGTCCAACGCTTCTCCTATTTCCATGCCACAAATACTCCACTTAGATGAAGCTTTGGAAGAAATAGAAGCCCTTCCAACCTGCTCAAGAAGCGTTCCAAGAGCTACAAGTTCGGGCAAAAATGGAGGGTGGTCGAGGGAGGGTGTCCGCGCGGTTTTCTCTCTTCAAAGAACAATGGTTTGTTTTTTCAATTCAGCAAAAATCCCTTTTTCATTCAGAAAGAGGGCTTTAAACCCTAAAAGTTTACAATAAAGAACAAAGACTAAAATAACCCTAAGTAGCAAATGACTAAACAACCCTTAACAATAAAACAAAAATAATAAATCCGAGTTTAGGTTTTGGTCTCTGTAAAAGAGACATTAGACATAGCAAACGATAACCAAATATAACGTTCAATAGCTCGTTCGAAAGCTCTTGATGTTGGCTACATTTGGTATGAAGAATCAAAATTAAACACAAGTCGTCCTGATTGTCAAAATTGCCCTTGAACAGCCAAGGGTCAGGTTCAAGGCGGAAAGGACAGCTCACAATTTCCTCTTAGGATTGCATAACCTCCACTAGCTAAAAGACACCAACTCTTGTTTGCTAAATTGATCAAAAACCTACAAAATAAATAAAAAGTTAGAAAATAAAGGAGCCCTTGACTCGGGCTCAAGTGACACGAACTTGGGGCACATCACAAGGTTAGGATGAAGCAGAATGCTTAACAAGTGACACGAACTTGGGGCACATCACAAGGTTAGGATGAAGCAGAATGCTTAACATAAAATTAAGCCCAAAACCCAAAACACATGGGTTAGGGTCCACAGAGTGATCAACAAGAGTTAAGATAGTATAATAACCACAAAGAAAAGAAATCATTTTGTAGAAAACAAACCAAACAACATCAAACATCAACTCTTACGTATCAGAGACAAAGGGATAGGACTGACGAACCTCCACCCATCCAAGGGGAAGTCAAAGCACCCAAAAAAATGGAGTACCAACAAACACTCCACAACGACCTTGTACAGAACCTATGCATCGACCCTAGAAAAAATATAGTCTAAGGGAAGAGTGACTAACTCAATAGGGGAATCTATTCTAAATGCAACGCATGAAAAACGGTGTTACATATCTTTCAAAAAACTAAGGTCATGCTATTGGGAATAATGTGCCCAACAAGATGGAACAATTTTTTAATATATGAATAAATTTATATTGATTGATATTATGTTGACATTTTAGATTATGTTTTATAAAATTCATAGAAAATTCCTTGGTTATTTATGCTAATTTTATATTAACATATATATTGTATATATGCGGGATAAAATATAAAGAGTAGAAACTTCAAATAATTTATAGTCATAAACATAGTTGATCTCATTGAGAATGTATAGTTATATCTCGACTATATATGTGGTAACATAAGATAAATATGTTTTATATAATACGATTATATAGAACTAGACCAGATAAAATTATATTGTTCTAATAATTTTCTTTAAATATAGAACAATTAATTTTATCATAATGATTGTCATATACGTATGATCTTAATTTGTTGTATTTAACAAACTCATAGTTCATTTTAACTTATTCTTTGATTTATTCGATAAAGTTTTGTACAAATGTAACGTCCCAAATTGTAAACCTTAAAATTTTTTCCTAAATTGATTTACAAATTAGGTTCAATTAGGTAGTAATAAACCCTAAATTACAAAATTTAGTCAATCTTTGAAAATAGCAAAATCAATATTTAAGGCAGAAGCATTTAAAAAAATAATTATATTTATTAGCAAAATTGTAACGACCCGAATTTTTGTAAATCGTTAAAATGCATAAAAATTTGAAATTTCTTTCTTTTTAAAATAAATCATATCAGAGTGCGTCTAAACGGATCGCTACTGACTCTTGCTTTAAACTCATTATGAAAACCAATTGATAAAATGTGCAGAAGCGTTGTAAAACCTTTTTAGGAAAACATAGCGAATTTATCACTACTTTGCAGAAGCGTAAATAAATTGTTCGAGAAGAAAATACTAAACAATTGAAACACTATGTCTAACAAATGAAACTGATAATTAAACATCATTTAATTACAACCATTTACTCATCTTTCTCTTTGTCTGGCCAGCCCTGAGTCTCGCGCGTACGAAATCTTCCATCCCTGCTTCATTATGTGTTTATCATCTACCTATTATATGTTCGTCGTTTGTACCTACACCACAAGTAATACGTGAGCCTAATGGCTCAGTAAGGAAAATGGTTTAATGCAAGTGAATGTCACTCTTTAGTCCATCTTGGAATGGGGGCCACCCAAACCAATCATTTAATTAGCCATTTATCATTTTATTACTTTACTTTAAGTTATTCGTTCGTTACTCGTACTTCGAGCTGGAGATTGGGACACCTATATGGAATGGTATAGCTGATCGGACCTAACCCTTTGCTTGCAATATAGAACTCCCGTTCCCAATAAGAGAGGGGCTTCAGCCAGATTGCAGACTAGACCCGTCTACCCATCTGCCCCCAACTCCCTTTTTCTTTTCTTTGTTTCTGTGTCGGGCTAAACTACTAGACCACAAAGGCCTTTATTATCTTACCGTTTTACTCATTTTCATCATTTATCCTCACTTATGCATGTTTGCGTACCACCCCGTGGCACTCCCTATTAGTTTCTATTAACATGATGCAAGATCATACATTCTCAACCTAACATAATACATGATGCTTCACAACATAACATTCATAGAAATTGAAGTGCGCATTTAATTAAAGTAACGGTAATTGAAAATGCATATAAGGAAAGTAAAACATATAATAGAATAAAGGAACTGCGCACAACAGAAAACAAGTATAACATTAAATTAAGACAGCGAATGAACAATAAACTAAACATGCTCAGGAAGGTAAGATGATTATTCTAGTTCTTTAGTTATTTAGCCTAATTAATTTCCTAGGCCATTTACATGCTTCCTACGTTTATATTCCTAAGCCATTATTCTAATTAGTTATTAACATGCTCCTACGTTGATTTCATGCTTTTATTCTACTTAACTAATTATACTCGGTTTAGCAGAAAATACATACTAAGGACATGTAATCATAATCGAGATCTTAAGGAATACCAAGAAAACAATAAGAAAATCAATTATAAAACATTCATTCGCATAATAAGTGAGATCCTTGAGACCCTTAACTCATTCACAATGCTTCATTCTCTTTTCATCTTCTTTATCATTCTGCTCTCTAGTAAAGTAAAGCATTGATTATAAAATTGAAGTGCGCATTGAAATAAAAGTAATTGAAGGCAAACAATAATTGAAATTGTGCATATAATAAATAGACGATAAAGAGGCATGCAATGAATTACGATTAACTAGGCATGCTTGTTAAACTAAACTAAACTAAACATGGAAACATGCTTTAAACAACAATTAAC
The DNA here is from genome assembly GCA_022433065.1 of Begonia loranthoides. Classification (NCBI taxonomy): domain Eukaryota; kingdom Viridiplantae; phylum Streptophyta; class Magnoliopsida; order Cucurbitales; family Begoniaceae; genus Begonia; species Begonia loranthoides. Next base: position 2,903,434 of record CM039479.1, read on the forward strand.
GAAAACATGCTTAGACAACAAATAATAGAAACATGCTTGAAAATTACTAATTCTTATTCATGCTGTTATTATAACTAATTAAACATGCTACAATGAATAGTCTAGTTATTATCCTAATTAATTACATGCTCAACTAATTAATTAACATACTCAAGGTTTTAGTTATTGATTAAACAACTAGTTAATTAATGTGCTTTCATTGCTTTACATATTAATATTAGCCTAGCTAGTTAATTAGATATGCTTAATTAGTTAATTTACATACCTAATTAGTTAGTTAATTACATGCTCAAAGATTAGTCATTGGTTAAACATGCTCCAATTGATTAACCTGCTTAAGTCATGTTTGAGTCTAGTTCATTAATCTAGTTTGCTCTAGTTAATTGACATGCATCAAGAATTAATCAAGGAAATTAAACATACTCAACTAATTAATTAACATGCTTGTTTAGTTGATCATTCTATTTAGTTAACTACTCTAATTATTTGTCATACATCAAGAAATGATTAAGTCACTTAAACATGCTTCACTGGTTAATATTAACATGCTCGTTGAGTTAGTTAATTAACATACTCATGGAAGTCATTAAAATTACTAGTTTAGGGTTCTAGTCAATTAATCATTAAACATGCTTAAGAAATAATAACACTTACCTAAGCATATTCAATTTTATTGTCGCTAATTGGTTAATTAGACAAGTTAGTTAGTTCACATGTTTGGACAAATCAAATTAATTACATGCATGGGTTAACTAAATTGGTTAACATGCTCGATTGATTAACATTTTACTAAATTGATTAGCCAATAGACATACTAGAGTTAGGAAGTAAAACAATCAAATGGCAATCGAACATTAATGAGGGAAATTAACAGCTTCTAACTACCATTTAAATAGAATGACTATACCGAAACTAAACAGAGAACAGTTAAAAGAACATCTTCAGACTTAACTCATTCATTTAAGCATCTAAGCGTTTCTCAATTCACACGTTAATCATTCATCACTTTTTGCATTCAATCTCTCATTATCAAACAAGGCATTTAAATCACAGCACAATAAAGAACAGAGCAATCAACAATGAATAACAAACAGCAAGGAGATCCACAAACCACAACAAAAGAAATATCAATATATCACCCAATGAAATACTATGGAGCATCAATAATCTACCACTCACGCATTTTACTTGTGGTGTAGGGCTTCCAAATGGCCAAGACACTCTCATTTTTCCTTACCTCAAATATTTATTGTGTTTAGCACCTGATCGTTATCCTCCTTCGTCTTTCGTTACCTTCACGATTAAAACATTATAACTCATCAATGAATCGTATTCTAATTTGTACGAACTCTGAGTACTTCTCCGACTCCTAAATGGAATATCACATAGCCCAATAAATTAATCCCAATAACAATATCTAACTGAGTCACAAAACTACATTAGACATGCTTCACAACTCATTCAAACCATATCTGACATGAAACGTGTCCATTAACAGGGTATGCAGGCAACCAACGACATATTTTACAGTGACTACCAAGTTCATTCTACCCTACAAATTATCCCTTCTAACAACAAGCATTCATCAAATTCTAAATGACCAAAATAGCATAGGAGAACTCACCGATGCCTGAGGCCAAGACAAAAGTTTCACCTCCAGCACACATAGCCCTCCCACAGTTTCTTCTCCACTCTTCTTCAGCAGTACGCAGCTCCTTTAGAGAGTGTCTCCCCATCACAGCAACAATGATAGTTAGCAAACCCATTTACCAAGCCAAGGAACATAAGCCAACTAACCAAAACAACCAAGAAGGAGACTTACCAGAAGCTCTCAGCCAGAGCTCTTATGAGAGGAAGCCTCCAGTTCCTTCACACTTTGCCTCCCCCCTACCTGTCTGCATAGTTAATATCTCCAGCAAACAACACCCTACCATTCCAGGAGCACTCCGCATGCCCGACATCCTCTCCAGCCTTTTTTAGAGGTTGTCCACCACGCCCGACGCTGTCGATTTAACCTAGATGGCAAGGACCCGTTCGATCGAACCGCTAGCAGTTCTAGTCGTTCCACCCGACTTGCTGCCCCTGCAATCGACCTGTCGGCTCCAACCCGTAGCCTCAAGGCTGGAATCGCCTCCAGCCAATGTCCCGACGCCATCCCGTTCGACGCCCGCTGCCTTTTGCCATCGCCATTGCTAGTCGTCTGATGCTACACTGACAACCCGAGCTCAAAATTACGACCCAAGCTTCGCACCGTATCCACCTGCGAAGCCCAAACTCCAAACCATAGTAGCGACCAGCGACGTCACCACCTGCTCGCTCGTCGGATCCGTCTCCTAGCCCGCCTTCTCCTTCGCTTCTCCCTCGCTCTTTCGCTACTCTCTTCTCTCCTGCTCTCTTTCGTTCGTCTCCGCGACAGAACAAATGGGCAAAGGCCTTTTGTTCTAATCTACACACACTGGACCGATTCACCCTTGAACCGGTTCAGTTAACCAATAAATCCCCCCTTTAAATCTTTTATCCATTTTTAAAATTTTGTTTTTAATTCATTACTACCCTTATTTCTAATTTCTCCATTTAATTATCCCCTATAAATTATTTATCTCACATAATAATTTATTTTATTATATTAGTATTTATTCCAATTACCTTGATTTTCCATAATTTATAATCTTACAAATACGTCATTGGTAACACCATGATAATGATTCAATAAATCCAAATACCCCGAATTACTTTCCTATTATCTTTATTAAATTCTGATATAAAAAGTTGGAGTATTACAAAAATAGCTTAAGTCTATTTATTAGGATTTGTCCAATTAATTCTATCTCATGAAATAAACTTGTATAAAATAGTAACGAATACGAAATATTTATTTGAAACTTAATGAAAATAGAATTTATTTAATATCCAAATACAACGAAATTTATTCGAATAACTTTAGAAATTTAAACACTAAGTAGAGTTCATTTTAAAATAGTAAAATAATAATATGAAATAAATTTATTTTTCTGACCCATCATTGAAATTCTCAATATCTCACTCTGTATGTTCTTCTACCTCAAGAAAATCCTCGATCAGCCCAAAATCATCTTCTATTAAAAATTCACCTACATCACAAAACTAAATAGTAAGATAAACTCAGTAAATAAAAATCTATATATATGCATAATTAACTTAATTTCATGCGTTACCGAGTTTCCATGCTTAAAGTTATATACTAGTTGGAATTCATTTTCCAGCCCTACCAAGCTTCAGGCTCTCATTAGCCACTGCAAAGTTTCATGCATTCAAACTTTCATTAGCCATTACAAATTTCCATGCATTTAGGCTTTCATTAGCCATCACAACATATTTTCAGTCAATTCCATCAGATTCACACACATACAGTATGACCTATCAATTTTTATCTTTATTTACTCATATGTTAATATCTAATCATACTTTCACAGTTCAAATATCATGAGCGAAATAATATAATAAAGTTGAAAAAGAATTTAAATAAAAGTTTGCTTTCTGATGTAGGGTCACTGGCCAAAACGTTGAAACCAATATCTTTACTTACCTAGATTCCGAAAGCGTAAAAGATTTGGATAATTCTGAGTCTTCAAATAAACTAACCTACCGAAATGATTTATCGATTAATTTCCCTCAAATAATAATATTAATTCCTTCAAAGAGATTTGGGCAGAAATCTGTTACCGTTAAAATCCTCAAATGGATCAAAGATGAATTCTGGTCGGGTTGGGTTGGTTCGATAAGCTGAATTGATTGGTTTGGTTTGGTCTGACCCGTTCAGGTTGGTTGAGCTAGATCGGTTTGGTTCGTTTGGGCAGGCTTTGGTCCAGTTCACTTAAACTGGACCGGTTCGGCTAGCTTCTTTTCCAAAACCCGATTCTACCTTTTTCCTTCGTCTTCTTCGTTCCTCCTCATCGCAACAAGGGAGAGAACTACTTCTCTCAGACAGAGGCGAAGGTTCGTCACGGACAAAGGCGAAGGTTCGTCGTGGTCTGAGAAGGATTTGTCGTGCTGGAAGATCTCGACTATAGGAGAGTTTGCTTAGGGAGGGATTGCGTCGCAGACAAAGGTATGTTTTCTAAGGTTGAGAGAACTCTGTGATTTTTTGTGTGGGTTTTTTGCTCGGTGAGACCCTCAATTTATGGGGGAGGTCTCACCCTTCTTTCCTTCGAAGGATTGTCACGAATCTGGCCTTCCATTGTGGCCAGGTTCAGCGACAGAGATGGAAACAATTCTAGTTTACTGGTAAGAGTTGATTCTGCGTAGCCAATTAGAAAATCATAATGATTTAGGGTTGATTGAGTTCAATTGGGGAAAGTTATAATTGAGTCTGTTTGGAAAATTTCCTGATATTAGTCAACCGCGTAGTAAAATTGGAGCTGACGAACCCATCGATGAGGCTTTTAATCAAAAACTCGCTGTATACATAGATAGCTATACCTTATAAAATAGGCCATCATCGTTTTCCAAATTAAAAACGTCATAAGTGAAAAGGGGTGGGTGGTCACTCATGGACCCACCTGCCACACAACATAGAAGAGGTGGTCACCCGTCGATGACAACACCTTATGAGGCAAGAATAATGACGACGATCCGAAGATTCCGTACGTCACCCAAGTTGCCGGCGCACCTGGCTGCACAACACAACTCGTATAATTGTATAATCAAATAAAATGGATACAGTTGCTCGCTATATGTGGATTTAGGATAAACAAGTCTCAGCGATCGACAACCGTCTGATCCATGGGACAAATCCTGGCCAGGTTTAGGGGCTTACAACCCAAGGAGACGTCATCACTCTTCCATACGAGATTTACGACTTTCAGGAGTTTCAACCTGAGGACACGTCACCAATGCCCCACCTATATTTTTCGCACGTCAAACAATCAAGCTTCACGCAGCAGAAGGTATCAAAGGGGATAGCGGATCCATCCCTCAACATGTGCACAATAAATCTCAAACCATGTACGGAATTAAACTTGAGAAAACATACTATTAATAAAAACGGATGTGCTGTCGAATAGTCCCCGTCATTTTTCAAGTGTGGTATTCCACAAAATAATTATTTTTGAAAACGGGATACGATGCAATATAACGCAAGAGGTATAGAAATCCCAACCTCGATGACGGTCTGCCTTACCGACCAAAGCAACCAATTACGCAAGAATCGTATCACACTTGCTGAAATCATCCAAGTCTGGCAAAGGTATAAAACATGGGAATCTTCATAAATAAATCCCAAGAAATAAACAAGAGGATCCTACACCGAAAATAGGAACTCAACTGACGTGTAAACGACCCATCTAAGAATCCCGACAAAATTCTTCAATTGTATCATTTGGTAAATAAATAGATCACCATCCAAATAACACTTAATCCTTAACATATTGTGCGCATTTAAACAATTAACAATGTCACAGAATGTCTCTACAACTTAGACAGGATGAATTCTATCACATGAATAACTATAACAGAATCTTAACCCAATTCATTTTTGCACAACGAGAACATCCTTAATATCCATCTCCAATTACAATCTCCATTAACAACTTAATCTATTATTCAAAATAGCAGTTAGGATCGCCAAATCCACAAATGTCAAACAATAGTAGTAACGAAACAAGGCAATCACTCCTTATTCTTTCGACTTCAACACTTCACTTATCCACAAACAAAACTAAGTAAATTCATAGGCTAATAACCAAACTCAAAGAATAGTCTTAACCTAGCAAATCAACATTTCTCAATCATCTCTTAGGCAGAAATCAATTGAAGAACCAAAACTCATTTCTCGCAACACAAATTAGTCTAAACAGAGGCAAGATATCGACATTATCTCATTAACTGCAGCATAGTAATATTCATAGAGCTATCACCCAAATCAGAACAATTCAAGAGGTCCTAAATCCTAAATAAAACAATCCAATTGAATCTCTCACAAAGCATAAACGAATTCACAGCCATCAAAACACAACATAATTTAGAACAGAGAGCACATTTCCCCAGCTAATGGCAATAGAGCAATGCAAAATCAGAGATTTTGTTATCAACATTTCTATCAAAATAGCTAAACTGCAAGAGTCATTCAATCCAAACAACGAGACAGAACCAAACCAACCAACCAGCAACGATTCCAGAATCCAAAATCGAAATAAAACAATCCAACTGAAAATTTCCTCACCAACAGAACAAGGTCAGAGTTCGATTTCACTCACCAAATCGGAAGACGGCTTGGTTGGAGCTGCCCTGACGTCAAGAAGCGTTACCTCACCGGAAACCCTCAGGCGATGCCGCTATCGTCGCCGGAGTTCGCCTTCAGCCCGCGGAACTCCTAGGCCGACACTCGCTCGGAACACTCGAGTTTCTCCTCTTCCGAACGGAGCTCGCCGATTGCGGTTCCGTCGTCGTCCTCAGTCGCTGCTCTTGTTGTCGGAAATCACGTTCAGTCCCTCCCAGTTCGCGAGCTCTCGGCTGCGCGAAGGAGCAAAGGAGAGAAGCCCTATTTTTTTCCCGTTTCTCGTACCCTGCTGACTCTGCTTCTCTCCCTTCACCTTTCTTCTCTTTCTTAATTTTATTTTATTCTAAAACCTTCTCTTCCTTTAAACATTCTTATCTTCGTCTCTGTTTTTTTTTTTTTCTCACTTTTACTTTTTCTTAATTTAAACATTTTATTTATCTTTCCATTTCCCATCAATCTGCCGCCTCCTTCACTTCTTTCCCCCACTTTTCCTCTTTTCTTTTCTTTTATTTTATTTTTTTTCTTTAATTCTTCACTTTTCATTCCTTAAATCCAAAGCTCCCTCTTTCTATTTATTTCAAACTTTCCCTCTTATTTTTCGGCCCAAACTTGTGGAGGATTCCTTCCCTCCTCAAATCCATTTATCTACTCCTTAATTTCATTTAACATCCTTCATTTAATTACACAAATGCCCTCATGCATCAATGTACATACCATACTTCCAAATATTAGATATTAATTTCAACTTATTCTAAGTTTCACCAAACGACGATTATCAGTTCAACTTAATTCTCCAATTCTGTCTCTTAAATAAATTTTCAGTTTGAAAATTTCCAATTTCCACAAATTTGAACAATTGACCAAAAATTCATACGTGACCGCTACACGACAATTCGGTCAACTTCTTCAACGCCATGAACGATTTTCAACGCGAAAAATTTACAAGTAAAATTTCTAATTTAAAAATTCACGGGTTTTACAATTTAGTGGAATTACTTTAAAGTTAATAATTATGTTATTTAATATAAAGAGTTTATATTAATTAACGAAAAATTATTGGAGCTTAAAACTATAGGTTCATTGGTCCCTTCGTCTCCTTCTATCATTATTCAAATAAAAGAAAAATAAACAAAAAAAATTAAATAATTAATTATTTAATACACTCAACAATAAGTTTATTATTTTCCATTAGATGGAATAATTGAATTAATGATTATTCAATTGATTAAGACACAATGACAAAAGTTGACATAGTTATTAATTATTCAATTAATTAATAAACATAAAATAACTTTTGAAAATAGTTTTTAAAATAAATTATGTCAAATTTGAGTTAATATCATTGTGTCATGCGTTGAGCTATGGTGTCAAGATATTTTGATTTTCATAACATTTTTGTTATGAATGTATGAAATCAATTCTAATTTAAATGGAAGATTAATATTTGTTGTGATTTTCTCTAAATTGTCATAATGACCATTATGGAGTTATTCCATTATAAATAGATGTTCAATCTCAATAAAAATGAGTGGTTGAAATCTTTGAGATTGAATAATCCATTTTGTTTGTGAGTCTTCCGTGTTGGCTTTAGAGAAGCATTCTCTAAATTCAAATGGATCATCTTATGTGTTGAGAATACGATCTATCATAAATTGAGTATGATCTTATTGCGTTCATCACGCCCACACGTGGTTATTCCTGGTGAGGAGGATTGACGGAGAAGATCGAAGGTTGATTTTGTACCCTTGTGAAGTAAGCTACAAATATATAATTTCTTAATCTTTTAGATTAGATTAAATAATTAAAGATTATTTAACACAAATGATTATTATTATATTATAACAATAATTCATTTATGTTCATGTTAAAGTTGTTATTTCATGAAACATAGATTACACACATTACCATTGTTGTGAACATCGATAATTCTGTTTGTGCGAGAGAACTTAAAAATCAACACATGTTTCTTTTTACTATACATGGATTTTTAAATCAACTTTAAAATCTCTTCATCATTTTATCAAAACAGGCTCGTGAGCCATCGATGAGGCTTGTAAAAACATGTTGTATACATAGAAAGCTATATCACAAAATATGCCAACATCATTTTCCGTCTGAAAACCTCATCAGTGAAAAAGGATGGTCACACAATGACCCATTCAACACATATCACAGAAAAGGCGGTCATCCATCGATAGCAACACCTCATGAGTCACAAGAAAAAGGTGTCTGCAGTCCGTAGACCAGGCAGCGACACCATCTATAATATCAAATAACATATAAGATTGCTCGTGACAGATTGCTCCTCAACTAGCTACAAACTGGATCTAAGTTGATAAGGGTTGTTGACGAGTAGAGCTACGAGCTATCAAGCCACCCATGAAATGAAAAGGTACTAGGCGAGCAAAACTCAGTGACTAACAATCTTCCAATCTGTGTGACTAAAAACATTGGTCAAGTTCCAAGATTCGAAACTTGAGGAACGCGTCATCACTGCCCTATTACACATTTGACTTCTAGGATTCAAAACCCAATGACATGTCACCAGTGCCCTATTACCCATTTTGTATGTACAAACAAACAATCTTCACGTAACAAAAGATTGTAAGGATAGCCTCGTGATACTTTGATACTAAGAACATCCAAAGCATCAAGAGGATTCATCCTCTCAGTATATGCACGGAATACTAAAACAGAATACCATGTAGGATAAAGTAAACGTGAGAAAACACAGGTAGGTATACGTAAAAGTAGACCGTGTTGTCCAAACAGTCCCCATCGTGTTTTCATGTGTGGTATCCCACAAAATATAAGTTAGAAAATCATGATGCAATGCAGTGCATAAAGTACAAAAATCTCTAACTCATAGACGACCATGACAACCTTACCAACTGGCCAACCCCACACGCTATCGGAAGTAAGAGCCAAAACTAGTGACATCTTCGAAACCTATGACAAGGTCAATGTCAAAATCTCAATAATCACACAAGGAATTAGATAAAAGTCCTAGATTGGAAACCAAACCAAGCGAAACCAAACAAAAAGGACTAACACAAAGCTTCCTGACTCAATCGAGGAACGGCAAGTCCCCTCCACCTTGAGCCGAGAATCCATACCGACCAAAACCAAACTTGGCTGACAAAGCTGAGTGAAATTCACTAAATCAAACTCCACAAAATAAATATTGCAATTGACCAAGACATAACAATGATCGACTTGGCACATCAACGGACAACTAGAAAGACCCACTGGTCTATAAAGAACGGCTAGAGTCGACTGAACAACACATGTGTGAGTCAACCAACTCTACAGTCAAAGAGACATAGTCGAAGTAAACCCAACACGACTATGGCCAACTGAGGCCATGCCATGTCAACGGGACAAAGCAAAAGTTAACTAAAACAAGCAAAGGTCAACCAAGACAAGCAATGTCAACGAGGACCCCACAGTAGGCGACGACACTCGCCAACGATTGTCCAAGAGTCAATAGCCAAAGATCTCGAAAGACCTAGTGATCGACAAGATACAACTCTCCCAACTTGAATGACTTAACAGGCGAGAAGACTCAACTGGAGTAATTCGAGTATGACTTCATTGGGAATCGGCTTAAAGTTTAGAAACTTGATCGAGCCTAAAACTATGTCAAAGTTCAAAAATTCCTATCAACAATGACAAGGAAATAGTAGAAGGGTCCTATACCAGATTTAAGAACCCAACTAACACATAAACGACACAAAAACATGACAAATGACACTGTGCAGTTGACCAATTTGTGAACTGGTCGACATGGGACCATTTATGCACAATCTAACCAATTTTTGATCGACTAAAAAAAGAACTGTGGTCGACCCTCACTGATGCAGTCGATCGCACTTGCGTCCGTGGTTGACCTTGCCATTACGGTCAACTGCATCAATAGTTGCGGTCAACCACTATGGACGACCATCGCCTTTGGTCGACCAATGCATTACCCACACGTTGTTTCTTCCTTTTTTGGTCTCTAAATAGCCAATACTTCTGCATAAACTCTAAATCCATCAACATAAACTAGAAATTTCCCCTAGATTCGAGTTTTCCAAGCTTGAATCCAAAGCCACAAAATACCCAAACTTTAAATGACCAAACGAAGCTAGAAATCGACTTACCCATGAAATGTCTTCGTGAAATGTCTTAATGAAATATAGAGTACAAGACGACACGAGCACAAATAGGGAGGGGAAAGGACGAGAATTGCTTGTCGGTTCTCCCCCCTCTCCCTCCTCCTTTCTTTCTCGGTCGTGAACCCTTCTCCAGCAAAGGAGAAGGTTTCTCCTTTTGTTAAAAAAAATTATTTAAATAAAAAATGAAATTTAATTCTTTTATTTAATAAATATAATATAAATTAATATATTATAAATAGTAAATAAAATCTTTAAATCATTATTTAACAAAATCGACATAACTCAGAACTCGATCTAAGGGAACGAGAACTTATCGAATAAAATCTTGTAGCTTTGGGCTGTAGGGGAACACAGAACGCACGATTGACCATTAACTGGACCCCTCTCACACGTGGCCAAAGATCCACAATATGTGGCAAGAACTTGGTCAACACAAAACAATCTGACTCAGTCAAAACAAAAAAATTTAATCAGAAAAAATATAAAATCCAAAAATTGCGGATTTTACAAATACTGTGGCAACCCGGGCCCCGATCCTCTCAGGAACCGAGCCGAGAACCGAATTCTCTGCTAAGAGAACAATCACAATTCATAGTGGAAGCTCACCATTCACACAAGCGTACGTGCAATTGGGCCACATAAATATAAAATCCAACCTACACAGAAAAGTTGTACACTATTACTTGTTTACAAAACTGTATCCAAATTTATTTTACAAATATGGGCCAAATTAAAACTAAATATATCAAAACAAAAACTCAAATCAAATTACTGGGCCTATGTTGTGTAAACTCTAATATTTAATAAATATATACCTTTTTTCCTTGAGCTGCTATCACCTATTCCTGAAAAACATGATAAAGAACCACGGTGAGTTTTTTGAGCTCAATAAGAATCTTAATCTAATGATTTAATAAACCATACCAATATCACAACTAACCATGTTCTAAGCCCAACATAATTAGTCCTTACATTATTCACTTCCAACATTTAACATTTTGATAAACTCTCATGATCACACATTCTAGGATCTATGTTTTATCTAAATCTTTAGATCTTTCTAATTAATGTCTCCACTATGTGATACACTTCTTTATGTAAAAAGTGTTTAGTGCATATTTAGAAATGATTAGGCCTATGATTTAAGTAACCATAGTCTACCTTTCCAAATTTTCATGTGCAATTACTCTTCATGCACAAATTATTCTTATACGTATTTATTAACTAAATACTTCCATCACAATTCACCTAGCTATATCCTTTTATAGCATCTCACTTCATTGATAATTTACTCCATATAAATCATTCTTATGTGTTATTCCCTTTAAGCACATTTAAACTTTATAGAATATTTGTTCTATAATTTCTTTTCTTCATTCCAATGTGATTCCCTATATTATAAATCACATGTTCTGTTATGGTGTATCTATTACCATTATTATTTATATATTTCTAATTAATGTCTAGCTTCTAAATTACTCTCATATTCTTCTATGATTTATCTATTACCAATATTAGACATCTCTAATGTGTATCTAATATCAAACTATTTAGACATTTAAAAGGTATGTCTATCATAACTACACTTTAACAACATAATCCTATATAGAGGTGGCTAACGGGTGGGCTGGCTCGTCAGCCCCCCCGCTCGGCCTGGGCCCGGTAGGTGGGCCGAGCCGAGCCCACTGAGCCCTGGCTCGTGAGCTGGATCGCGAGCCAGGCTGGCTAGCTCGGCGAGCCCGCCCGCCAATCGCCTGGCCAGAATGCTAGGGCTCTGCTCCTCCTCTTCCGAACGGAGCTCGCCGAGTCTTCCGTCTCTGCCTCAACCAACCATCACTTGCTGTAATCTCGGTCGCCGCTCAGAAACCCTCTCAGATGGCAACGTTGGTGAAGGAAAGGGAAACTCCATTGAAGCGGCGTTAGCAGCGGCGACTTGCACGTCTCGAGGAGAGTTGGAAGGAGGCCGGAGAAGAGCTTCGGTGAGTTCTGGGAAGTTGAGAATGGCAGAGTTTCCTTTTATACTTAAAGCAGCGACGTCGTGAGCTCGAGCGGCCATTTCTGGGGTGGAGAAAGTTCCTAGCCAGATTCGATTTTCTTTCTGGGTTCTCAGATTTCAGATACCCATTTGCCCCAAGCTCGCTTTCGAAGAGCACAGTGAAGGTGAGAAAGAAGAAGACAAGTTGGTGAAGAGTGACAAGTTGGTCTGACATTGTTGATAACTTGCTGAGATGGTAAAACTTCTCTGTGCACGTCCAATCCAATTGAGTTATTTAGATAGAGAGTGCCTTCTTCTTTAAGGAGTTTGTAAACACTACTATTATTGCATCATGTTTTTTTTGGATACACACTTTCATATGTTTGTACAAATTACCCACATTCATTGTTACAAATACATTTATGATACATTTTTATATAATAAAAGACTTATAAAGGAGTTTGTTTTTTAATTTTTGTTTCTTTTTTAAGTTAATTTTTGTTTCTTTGTGATTCAAATTGTCGCAAATTAACTTATAATTTTAATAATTTGCTGTTTGGTATGATTTTCTTTGCAACTAAATTTTGTGAATAATAGTGACTACCACACAAATGATTTTGGTATTTGTCGATGCTATGTCATCTAAGAATCTTGCGTTAAGACTTATTGTTCTCATGATGCTGTAACCATATTTGAAAGACGCGGTGTATGAGTCAAACGTTGACGACCTTATAATTAGTCAAATGGGAGGTCTTGTTTAATAGTCAATATGTAAACGGTTTTATTGGCACCCGTAAGCCAATTGAATAAAAATATTTATTCAATTAAATTATTAATTATAGTACTTTTACATTATAATAATAAATATTTATTATAGTTTTAAATTGTATAATATTGAAAATAATTTATAATATATTTATATAAGATATTATTATTTATGTATATTTGGCTCCTTAGGCTCGGCTCGTTAAAGCTTGTTAGGCTCGGTCGTCTCGCTAGGCTCGGCTCGGCAGGCTCTTTAAGCTCGGCTCGTTAGACTCGGCTCGTTAAGCTCAGCAGGCTCGTTAGGCTCGGCTCGTTAAGCTCTGCAGGCTCGACGAGCAAGACTTTTCTAGGCTCGGCTCGGCTCGTTTGTCATGTCTAATCCTATACATAAAGAACTTTCTTATTTCTAAACATTTTTAATTAATATCTATCGCATACTATCTAGATATTTATATTTAATGTCTATCTCAAACTATCTAGACATTTCTATTCATGTCTATCTTAAATAATTATTCTACATGAAGGAATTCCTCGACATAGTGCATATATAAATGCCTAGATTTATGATATAACAAATCATAGCCTAAATACCATAACCCACACCATTCTTAGACATTTCCAATTAATGTCTATCACCAATGGTACCTCACTCATATAAATATTTAAAACTCCCCCCAAAATATATCACAACTTATACTTCAATAACAATCTAACTATGTCATCCCATAACTCACAATTATGGAATATATGTATATGAATATCACACTACGGGTCTCCTTTCACAATAATGCAGTGATAATGTGAATCTGTGTAATGCTCCATTTTATATTAAATAGTCATATTATTTAACAAGAACCTTATTATTAACTTGTATGTAAATGTCAACATGTATGTGAGTGACAACATATATGTGACTATCAACATGAATTATCAAACACTATCGTATGTAAAGTTGCACATGACCATGAAACCCTATCATATTGGTCACTATCTCCAATAGGTGTGTCTATGAATATAAAAGCCTCTGAAGAGCCAAGGACTTGTAATCCAAGGGGGACCCTGTAATACCGCAGTACTAAATTTCATGCATACGCGATTGTAATCAAAACTTTTCATATTGCATTGCGTTTTAACTCGTTTAAGTATGACACGTATTCAAGGGGTAAGATTATAGGATAAAAAGTTAATTTCAAAAATGTAAAGAAATTCTGTTATGGGCATTTTCTGACGCCTGCAGATGACTTGCAGACGAGACGTGTCGTCCACAGAAGTATTGTATGCCAGCCTTAGGACATGGGATGACTCATGATGCGAATTCACGTCCTAATCTCACTGTGTCACGGACTTACGGACGAATGCGGACGCGGGTCGTCTCGTCTGATTTGAACTTGTCCAAAGTCTGGACACCTTCGGACGCTTGCGGACGAACGCAGACAAGATGAGGCATCATCCGATTTGAATCTGTCCAAATGATGGAAAAATTCGGATGATATATGCGGACACCAAATGGCGTCCAAAAATCGACTGCGGACTGTACGAAGAGGATGGGGACGCCATTTCTCGTCTGTGACCACAATTTGGCCTGTGGAATTTGGACAAATGCGAACGATTCCAGTGTGTCCATACTCGTACGAAAGATCGCAGAATGGAAAAATTTTAGGGATTTAAATCAGACAGTTTGTCACGTAGTCCATAAATACGCGATCTCCCGACGACTAAATGGCTCCTAGATAGGGAGATCTCCCAGCTCCAGCTCTAGCTCGCATAGCCCAACCATCATCGTCCTCTCCTACGCAATGATTAGCCTAGTAAGTCTATCCTTTTAACCTCCAGCTCACTCCTTCCAGAGGAGTTCATTTTCCCTCCCCTGCGTTTCTTCTTCTCCTTCATTTAGTTGAGTGTGGTGTTGCAAGGAATGAAGTTCAGTTGTCCCTGCTAGTATTCTTCAACACTTAGATAAGAGAATGGGTAGTCTTTGGCTTGAGGATACCCTACCCACAAGTAAAAACATGTGTGTGCGTGACTTTGTGGTGTAGTTAAATTCTGTAAATTTTGTGGATGATGCTCTGGTGTTGGTTTCTGCGAAATTCCTTTACTCTGTAGTTACTTTCTATATAACCTGCTATCAATTTCGTCCCAACGTTTAATTTACTTATGCTAAGAACATGGTCTGATGATAAGTCTAGTAATGTGAAACCATGACCGAAGCATGAATGTGAATCAAGAGAACAAAATGACCCTGTGTTGTGGAAACACTTAGTTATATCACCTGTTCTGCTATCCAGTTATGATGCGTGTTTTTAATTTCAATATACTACGCTGCTTTAATACTTGTGTTCATATTGTCCTGCACCTACTTCTATAAATCCTCTATTTGTTCATCTTCCATTCTCTGTTGTTATGCTATGGTTATAAAGTATGACCTGCAAACATATCTACTAATTAGTTGGGTTAGTTAACTGGTTTAATCCTCTAGCGTCTTAAGTAGTTATTAATTTGTCAGGTTTTAATTTAACTATGGTTTACCTTTAAGCATGATAACCACTACTTAGTTAAATTTTAAGCATGATTAGTTTACTATGAGCATGTTAACTATTTCCTGTTGTTCATACTGTTTAATCCTCAAGCATGCCAATAAGTATTTCTCTTTGAACTTCGACCATAGTAAATAAAGCCTTACATGTATGCTAATCATCAACTAAAACTTGTATGTGTGTATTAGTCGCTTAACCTTCAAACTTGCCAAGTTGCCAGTTACTTGTTTGGTATTTTTACCTTGCATCATATTCTCTTATATATTCCTTGACTATTAGTCTACTATTTCTTGTCTCATAGTCAAGCACGTAAGTTACATGTTAATCTCCATGTGCGTTAAGTTACAGACTTCTTGTATATTAAATTCTACTAGTTCTCAAGCCTGCCAATTTCTTGTGAAACCTTTAAGCATCCACACCGAGCATGTTTAGTTGATCATTTTTCGCTTAATTGATCCAAGCATGCAATTGACATTTAATTGAGCATGCTTAGCTGTGAATTAGTCGTAGTTAGCATGTTCTGCTATATATTGGGTATTATAATCTCAGTTCCATGCGTTTCCTTTATAGTTATGCTTTCATTTTCTATATATATCTTTAAATTCCACCATTTATTATTGAATTGTCGTTTTATTAAATTAATGTTATTTACTTTCAATATATGCGCTACTTAGTTGTCATCATGCATCACGCTAATAGAAACAAATAGGGAGTGCCCCCTCGGTGGTGGTGCTCACACATGCATGAGTGAGGATAAATAACAAAAATTGGTAAAAACATTAAGAGGATAAAGGTCCCTATGGTATCGGTAGCTTAGCCTAGCACAAGAACTGGAAAAGAAAACGATAAAAACAGGAGTTGGGGGTGGATGGGTAGCGGGTCTAGTCTGCAACTAGCCGAAGCCCCTCCCTCTTAGGGTACGGGAGTTCTAGTTGCAAGAAAAAGGGTAGATTCGACCACTATTCCATCACAAAGGAAATCCTCCAATCTCTAGCTCGATGTATGAGTAAAGAATGAACGAACGAATAATAAGGTTGATTTGGGTGGCCCCCATTCCATAACGGACTAAAAATAGGCATAGCATAAGCACAAACCCCCCATTTCCTTCACTAGACCATTGACTCACGTCTTTACTTGTGGTATAGGTAACGAAATGGTAGTACCTGGTGTAGTGGAGGAGGTCTTCCTTGTGGAGTCTGCAGAGTATCCGAATGAAACGCAACCGGAGTAGATAGGTGGCTAGAAAGGAAGAAAGAATATGTTTTATAAGGGTTAATAGTAAACATGTTTTGTAAAACACTAATGATGGTTCTAACCCTATTTTGAAAATGTGACAATTTCAACCCTAAACTTTGATTTATGTTTGAATTATAATTTCCGTTTGCGTTTCTGCTATACCTTGATAATAGATTCAAATGATTTTGGCCTTCCATAGTTTGAATGAATTTTTAAGAGAGCGTGGTGGCGACCAAGATTTCGAAAAAGCACTGATATTATTTTAAATAGATTTCCAATTGTTTTATGATTTCGGTTTTCCCTAGTTTTACAAAAGAATTCAATTTAATGAAATCTAAATAGAAAAAGAAAAATCTGGGTCGTTACAGACCCACAGTTACTCCCTTTCTATTTTTCACTTTATATATGTCACACAATACATAGTCTAACAAGATATATTGGGTTCCTTTGTGACCAATAATACCACTTGGATAATATTTTCATACATATAAATATTTTCATGATACATTATTTGACTTTCTTATCACGCACACATTGAATGCATATAATATATAATAATAATGCATGTACATGAATCATGCAAATTTTGTTATTAATCATACACAAATGATGAATGAAATGATGTCATATATCTATTTAGACATGTTCTATATATGTCTCAATTCTCTCCCAAAATGGTTTATGTAACGGTTAAACAATCAGGTTAAAACCTAAAGAAAACATCCTGAAATAACAGCTTTCAGATGTCAACACCTCATCTTCAGTCGTCTACTCCAACACATTTTAAAGACAAAATCACAGTTCTCGATCATCTGCTTAGGACTCCGGTTGACTGCTTAGGACTATATTTTTAAAACCCCAAAATTTGTCATTTTTCTAGACATCCTCCTGAAAGACCGATCATCCGCTCTCAATGCATTTTTTTTTTCACTGTTACATTTGCGGCTGCCCACTCACTCATCTATGGCTACCCACATATTCATCCGCGAGTGTCTACCCATCCGTGGATACCCATTTTTGAGATACATTACTATGTTCCGATCAATTGCTCTTTAATAACGATCAACTACATTTTATAGAGTTTTAACTTCTACAATTTGGTCGTCACCCTTGCTCGACCGATTCAACGTTACTTTTAGATCTCGATCAACTGCACTTTGACCCCGGTCAACTACACTTGATGCAAATTGTTAAAAGCCTTCAACTTACCCCTTTTTCTCACAATTTCTAACATCCAATTCATACCAAATCAATACTAACCATCCTAGAATCACATTCACATTTTGTAATCCACCAAATAGATAACAAAATCTATTAAAACCATTCAAGCATACTTTTCATAACAAATCTCATCTATAACCATGATAATAGTCTTAAATCATCAACATAGGTGTTTTTACCATATCTTAACACAAACCAAACATTATATTCCACTAATGTTCACCATTTTCTCACATTTCAAGTATACTTTCATGCTAAAACCCAACCATGATCATAATAATGATTTAATATCATCAAAGTAATATTTTTCCATCATCACAACAAAAACCAAGCCATTGCAAGTCATCAATACTTTCTCGATCATATAATATGCAAAAACATGTTTAAATCATCTAATATATTCACAATTTATACATTTTATCAGTTATAGATATTATATAACCTAATTCATAGGAGCAGATGTGGAAACTTGTAGCTCACTCAACAATGATTTAATCCATTGTATTTCGAATGCAGCATTAGCAAGGCTTCGATATTCAGATTCGGTGG
The DNA here is from genome assembly GCA_022433065.1 of Begonia loranthoides. Lineage (NCBI taxonomy): Eukaryota > Viridiplantae > Streptophyta > Magnoliopsida > Cucurbitales > Begoniaceae > Begonia > Begonia loranthoides. The sequence goes on from CM039479.1 coordinate 2,922,130, forward strand.
AAGAGCGAGCCACTACTTTTTGTTTGTTTGATGCCCACGAAACTAAATTGGAGCCAAGGAAAATACAGTAAGCACCAGTACTTTTACATTCGTCAGGACAAGCAGCTCAATCTGCATCCGAGAAGTCAATTAACTCAGTAGAAGAATTCTTCTAAAAAAATAATGAAAAATTGGCAGTGCCCCTTTAAATATCTTAAAATTCGTTTGATAGCTTGCCAATGAGAGTCAGTCAGAGCATGCGTAAATTGACAAACACGATTCACAACAAAAGCAACGTCCGGACGGGTGAAGCTGTAATATTGTAATCCACCAACGATACTTCTAAAATGAGAACCATCAGATAAGGGAACACCATAATTCTGAGAAAGGAGAGAACCTGACACCATGGGGGTTGGAACAGGTGTACAATCTTGCATTCTCGACCGAAGAAGAAGATCAGAAATATATTTAGATTGTGAGAGCTGAAAATACAAATATGTACGAGAATTGGCAACACCAAGAAAATAATGCTAAGTTCCCAAATCCTTAAGGGAAAAAATGGAGCTCAAATATCCAATAAGCTTAGAGATGTAATCAGTATGGCTGCCTGTAAGAAGTATGTCATCTAGATATATCAACATAATAGGAGTAAAGTCAGCACGGTGGAAAGTAAACATTGATGTATCTGCTCTAGAAGCAATAAAACCCCAACGAATAAGAGCTGCACTTAGTTTAGTATACCAAGCGCAAGGGGATTGTTTTAAATCGTAAATGGCTTTCCGTAAGAGACAGACATGAGATGACCGAGTAGCATCAATAAATCTTGGTGGTTGAGCCATATACACAGTTTCAGAAAGTTCACCATGGAGAAAAGCATTGCTAACATCAAGTTGTCGAATAGGCCAATCTTGAGAATGAGCGAGAGATAGAATCAACCAAATTGTTGTCGATTTAACAACCAGACTAAAAGTCTCAAAGTAATCAATACCCTCTGTTTGGTCATAACCCTTTGTGACCAAACGAGCTTTATAGCGACTAAAAGAACCATCTGAATGTTGTTTTAGCTTGAAAACCCATTTAGAGCCAATGACCTTCAAATTGGGATGAGAAGGAACCAATTCCCAAGTTCCATTTTGCTATAGGGCTGTGATCTCTTCAGTCATAGCCTGAAGCCAAGGGGGATCACGACTAGCTTGCTGAAAAGTACGTGGTTCAAGAGAAGAAACAGTTGATTGGAGAAATACCTTTGGTTGAAAAATACTTGATTTACCTCTTGTACTCATAGGGTGAGCATTGCTAATAGCCTTTCTATTTTCAGTAGGGCTGACCTGCATAGGAGAAACAATAGAACAGGGAGACAAAAGATGAGACAACAGGATCAGTGGATATAGAAATAGGTGTGGGAGACAGAGGAGGAACACTATGAGCAACATGGGGAGAAAATGGAATGGAAAGCTAAAAAGAAGAAGAGTCTATGAGCTACATGGCAAAGAAGTAGTCTTGCAAAATGGATAAGTGGATTCATCAAATAACACATTACAAGAAATATATATGCAACCAGTAAGAGGTTGAAGACAAAGATACCCTTTGTGGTGTGTGCTATATCTTATAAAAGCACTTTCGAAAGATCGTGGTTGGAGTTTATGAGAATTATATGCCCGTAGTAAGGGATAACAAGTGCAACCAAAAATACGAAAATGAGCATACGCAGGAAATTTTTGAAATAAGATTGCATAAGGAGATTGATTTTGAAGAATCAGAGTAGGAAGACGATTTATGATACAAGAAGCTATTTGGAAACTATAGGGCCAATATGAGACGGGAATATGAGAATTAAAGAGCAAACAAAGGCCCATTTCTACGAGATGACGATTTTTTCTTTCGGCACGACCATTTTGTGCTAGAGTGTAAGTGCAAGAAATTTGATGTTTAATGCCAAGTTTATTGAATGGAGATGTCAAGGCACGGAACTCGCCTCCTTAGTTGGATTGAAAAACTTTAATGTGGGATTGAAATTGATTAGAAACCATGGCATGAAACATGTGAAAAGCATGAAGTACATCAAATTTAGATTTGAGAACATATAGCCAAGTATATCTACTAAAATCATAAAAAAAAAGTCAGGAAATATCTTTTACGAACAACTGAAGAAATGGGTGATGGACCCCATACATCAGAATGTATTAACTCAAAAGGAGAAGACGCACGAGATACCGAAAGGGAAAACGGAATAGCATGAGATTGAATAAAAGAGAGGCACTCGAAGTAGCAGAAACATTACAAAATTGCAAAATTGGACGAATTGTGGATTGAGCTAGGTGACCAAGTCGCTGATGCCAAAGAGAGAGGAGCTCTGTTGGCTAGCAGTGAAGAGTAGTTGGGAAAGCACTGAACGAAGAAAATGAGTTGAGAGATGGGATTGTAGAGACCACTAACAAGAGGACCCTGAAGTAGTGTCTGTTTAGTGAAAATATCCTTGATTAGAAAGTGAGAGGCATAAAATTCAACAAAAATGTCATTGTCAAAACACAACTTTGAGACACTAACAAGTTTATTTGTCAAAGGAGAGTGTAGAACATTTTTAAGTGTAAGAGATTTAGAGGATGTGGGAAGAGATGCATGGCCAATACTGAAAATAGAGAGAGACGTACCATTGTCCACCATGACACTATCAGAACCTGTATACGGAGTTGTTTGCTGAAGAGGAGTAGAATTAGGGGTAAAATGATGTGTTGCACCTGAGTCCAATGAATTAGAGACCAAAGGCACAGTTGGAGTTGAAGAGTCTGAAGTAATCACCATAGAATTGAGAGATTTGGGTGGCAAAGGCTTGTAAGAAAAATTACCCTTATGGTAACAAGTAGCAGCAGTATGTCCAACTTTAAAACATATTTGACATTTTGGTTTATGATTGTTCTTGCTCGAAGAATGAGAGGGCCTCCACTGTCCTTGAGGAGCAGAAGGTCTTCCAAGAATACTTAGTTCAAAAGTACCAGATGGTGATAATGGGCGAGTAACAAGGAGATTAGGAAAAGGAGGACGTCGCTTAATATTAAAAGATGCAAAGTTCGCCTTAACAGTGTTTAACTGGAGAGCTGTTTGTTGCCTTTCAAGACGAAATCAAAATGTAAAAGAAGACTATGTACCTCCTCTACAGCTGGTTCATTGATTCTGCTTGTAATAGAGGTAACAAGTGCATTATATTCTACTCCAAGTCCATTGAAAAAATAGATGAGATGATCTTTCCATGACACTGGCTTGCCAATGGCAGCTAAATTGTTACATATGGAGACAAATTTCTGAATATATTTCAAAGCAGGAAGACCATCCTTTGTAATTGAATGAAGTTTGCTCCTAAGTTCTGTCAGACGAGCAAGAGAGGTGGAGGAATAGAGTCGCACAAGAGATGTCCCGATTTATGAGGCAGAGGAATAGTGAACGATTTGAGGGAGAAGAGACTCACTCATAGAAGCATAAATCCAACTCTTGCGAAGGTGATTCAAACGTTGCCAAGTATGAAACTCCTGATTCAATTGAAGAGAAGAATCACGAAATTGAGGGGGAGAAGACCCATTAAGAATCGCCTCTAGACCATTCGCGATCACCACATTCAGAAGCTGATGTTTCCATATGAGATAGTTTTGAGAATCAAGCTTGATCGTAAGCATCTGAGTTAAGGAGGGAAGAATTGGAGCAAAATCAGAGGAAATGGGAAAAGAAGACGAAGGATTTGGGTTTGTTGTACTGCTTGAAGAAGAAGTCATTTGGCAGGGGCTCTGATACGGAGATAAACTTGAGTTTGTATTCAATATTTGTTGTTTCAAACAAGTACAGTAACTACCCATTAAATAAGTGTAAAAAAACAATAATATCCTAACTAATAGAGAGATTTAAGGTTCGTTATCACAACATATTACTTAATGCAGACATGTTATGATCTATTTGAGCCCAATTTTTTGGCTCAACTCGACCTAGATGCTTGGCCCGAGCCAACAAGACTCGCTACCACAATTGATTGGGGCATGGCTCAACCTGTTCTTGGCCGAGTTGGTCCAACAGGCCAGTGAGTCGGTTTGCCTCATTTACACTTCTAGTTGATGTAGAAGTTCAAACAACAAGATTTGCAAAATATTTTTCAGCACTAAAATTGGGCATAAACAAAAGGGAAAGTAGGTATTTTTGGAGAAAGGACTTCCCTGTACTTGTTACGGACATGAGCAAAAAAATGTTCAACACATTCTGAAAACAGAAGAAAACATACAACAAAACAAACTCGACATCGAATGGCATGACCCACAGAAATCAAACACCAAATGCATTGAATCGTTTCTTTCTAACATTAGAATTCTAAAACACTAAAAGTGTGTGAAGTACAACCTACCATTTATTTTATTAGCATAATAATTTACATCCAAGATTTCAACTATATATTCGTTTCTTATACTGCTACACAAACGGAGTTAAAACTTTATATACAAAATACACATCAAACCCACGTCCAAGCTCCTTAGATGGATGACATTAAGAGAGAAAATGGAAGTGCAAGTAAGCCTGTGAGTGATATTAACTTACTGAGATTTAGCCACTGGAAGAAACTTATTGCCATCTTTCTTTAACCACATTGTCGACCGCGTCCTCTTAACATGATCTGCAAAAAGACGATGTCTGACAAGAAAAACAATCTCATCAGGAAACCAAAATCTTAAGAAATTCATTTACAAATATTCAAAATAAATTCTACACTTTTTTACAAATTACTAGCTACAAAGTTCGAGCTTGTTCAAAGCACGTTGCCCATCTTTGGCATCCAACTAAGTTATTGGAGCATTTCACTTCCATTTTCATGTCCTTTATTTCTTTATTTTTAGTGACTCCTTGCCATCTTCTTTACTACACTCCTGCCATGGTATAAATAACACAAATTGTTGCTTAAGAAGAGAGGCATAATTGCACTATGACCTTTTACCCAAGTTGTTGCCTATTGTTGCTCCCTTTCTCATGATCATCACTTTACTCAATATCACTCATGCACAATAGGCTGACTCGTAGCATTTTTGAGATAATAAGTACCACAACTTTTTTCTAGTAAGTAGGATTGTGTCAACTGATATCAAAACCAGGTAGCTCACGCTACTAGGAAGCAATGATCAAAGAACCTGTTCCAAAAAACCTTGAGCACTTTGTTAAGCTTGAAGAATAAATCAGATACTTACAAAACATCCCAAATAACATTCAGTATCTGGAGGATTGAATGAAAGGGATGTTTGAATTTTGCGATGAAATCGTTGCTTCAATAATATAATTGACACCCTTCCAATTTAGGAGTTGATAGATTGAGTAAAAAACCTCAAAGCCTGCCAAGACATGTGTAGAGGGATGGATAGTGACGAAAGCTCCACGAGTGCTACGATTGGGTCTTGGAACAATCAATGAAATATACCAAGCTCATACCGATTGTCAGAGCATGTAAATGACCAAACTAGAGACTTCAGAGCAACCTTCAACTACTAGAAGGCGAAATTGTTGAGATTAATATAAAGTTGAACCTCACTATGAAGGCCATGAGTAGTTAAGGCCAAACTTCAAGTGAAGGTGAATTTAACTAGGTTAAAGCCTGAGCTAAAGCCTTTGACTGCACTAGAGTTTCCAAAAAGACCGTAAATTCATCTTTTACATGAAATAATTTAAAGCAACAAAGGATTGTTGAAAACTCAAAAGTGAAAGCGGTGGAAGAAACATGCACATTTTGGCTTGGAGTTGGGGGCAGTGACTCTGATGTATTCACCTAGAAGCGGTTGGGGAAGGGGAAGAAGCAATCAAAATGAAGATATAAAGATGGGCAGGAAAGCTGCCTACCTGCGAAAGACGAATAAATCTGATTTGAAGGCTCGCAATCATTCTCAAAACAAATAGAAAATCAATTGCAAAGCATATTCGATGTTATCTTCCAAGTCCTCTTCAGATTCAACCTCCTATTACTCGTACAACAACTATGGGTTACGACTTATGAGGGAAAACCTCTCATTAAAGATGTTTGTTTTATCTCTGGGTGCACAAAAAGTTGATCCTCTAGTCGGTACCCGTGGTGGTGTCATAGAAGTAAGCACTGTTGTCGGAAGGAGTAAGGACTAAATATTTGTCCATGATGACTCTTAGTAAGGATGCAAAACTTTGGTGAAAATCTAAATATAATATATCCAACGGAGAAAGTATAATTGCGACCCGTGAGTATCACAACAAGTAGTTTTAAAGACCAATTCTTCCTAAAGAATGTTGAATTCAACACTCGTCCATTCCTACTTGAGTTGAAATAAAGACATAACATCCATGAATATGCAAAAAATACTCAATTCTCATGCTCAATATAAAGGAAATGCCTAAAGCCTTTGACCAAAACAAACCTTATGAATAGAGAGTGAAAAGTTTCTCAACTACACTATCTACACCGAAACAATTTTTCGATTATGCTAGAGAGTAAATCGAAAGAAGCAACAACCCAATGTTACTTACAAAGTGAAATCCTTTAGGTCTAAGGTGGCATTAGGAGAAATAAAGTCATAAGTCACAAGGGAAAGCACCAAAACGACAAAACGGGTTAGTAACTAAGGCCTACCAATGCACCAATGTTTTGTTTTTTGTGCAAGGGACTCCATCAAGTTGCAAAATGTCTGCATACGTTTGCACTAAAGGCAACGCAAACTTCTATATGTAGTGAAACAACCCTTGAAAAGACAAAAGAGGATGAGAATGTTGAATTGGAAGGATGGAGACCAAATACTTTTTAGCGATGATCCAAAAGCAAATGGCTGAGTGAAAGAAAACTCAAAATAAAGGTTGACTTATGTTGAATCTCTCATCAATAAGAGTGGCAAAAAGTAAGCTAACTCTCTCGAATGCGGTAGCAAGGGGAGAATTGGGCATTGAATATTTTACTTCAAATGTTACCTAAAGCAGTTTATTTCCGATTGTGTAACTCTCCGTAGTTCTATGTTGATGTTTTGCCAAATTTATGGTATTCGTATTTCTTTTTATGTCAGTATGTGTTTCTATTACTATTTTCGTTGGTGTTTCGAGAGTATGTTTGTGCAAAATGTTTATGGTTTTATAAAAAAAAATATAGAATTTTTTTTATCTCCATATTTCACAATCCAGTGATTTCTAGTTCATCAATGGTATCAGAGTCATTTGATCGATTAGAGTTTTGGGAGTAGTTTACAGCAAATCTTAGGGAAACTTTGACATTTTTTACACAAATTGAAAGGGAGAGAACCATCCAATGCACCTCAAGCAAAGCAGAGCATCCATTTCTTCGATGATGCAGAGAACACATTGGATGTCATCAGGCATGATCATCACAATGGCAAGTTTGGTCAAACTGACCATGATTATTTCTAGCGGTTCTATGAAAAGGCAGAGATGTTTTTAGATTTCGACAATGTTGTTCAAGCAAATTTGGAGAATGACGAATATGTTATGGAGGAAAAATATGTTATTATTAAGAGTAAAATAACAAAAAAGAAGCATATGTTATGGAGAAGGAGCCTTTAGCCGAAAATGTAGCATTGGTACTTTGGTGGGATGAGATGGCATGGTGGTTAATATATTGGTTAGTGGAGTAATTTGTTAGGAGGATAAAAGGTGGTGGCGAAAGGGGATTTGGGCATTGATATTTTTATATCAAATGCTGCCTAGTGCCGTTTATTTTTGAGTGTGCAACTCCTAATAGTTCCAAGTCGGTGTTTCATTGAACATGTGGTGTTCATCTTTCTTTTTCCATTACTATCTTCTTCGGTGTTTCAGGAGTAAGTTTGTTCGAGATGTTTATGGTTTTATGAAAAAAATATAAATTTGTTTGTTTTACCTCCCTATTTCAAAATCTAATGATTTCTAGTCCATCAATCTCTTCGATCAGTTATATCAGGCCAAGTCCACTTAGGTTAACCCAACATGAAATTACTACTAAGTGAAAATTTCTAAGGGAACGTGACTAGATATAGAGCCTTTGAGCTCTTGGTGAAGCCATTCAAATTAACGATTGCCCACGTGCATTTTGTACTATCATTAATCAAGTATTTCATGATTGTCTTGACAAGATTGTGGCGACGTACCTAGATATAGCATTATGGTTCATAGTGTAACTTTGTAAGAACATAAAGGTCACCTTTGCCAAGTTTTTGAGAAGATTAAGGAAAACTAACATTATTTAAAGAAGGAAAAGTGTTTCTTCAAATTCCTTAGTCGACATGTCATCAAGCAAAGTTGATTGAATATATGGACCACAACAAGATCAAGGCCATCTAGAAGTGGAGAATTCCCACCTCAATTATCAAATTATGTTTTATCCTTGGACTAGCAAACTACTATAGACGCTTTGTTTAAACATTCTTGAGAAGAGTCGCAAATTTGAAAGAACTATTGAAAAAATGAGTTGTTCCTGAGTGGACACGAATATGCCAAGATGTTTTTATAGATTTAACAAAAGCAACAATAGAAGACGCAAGTTTAGGAGTGGACGATGTAACAAATTCGCTTGAAGTAGAGATTGATACATCTGACTTCCCATGGGAGAGGTCTTCTTATAAAATGACCACCTACCTTATTGCATGTTATAGTCGTAAACTAAATGAAAAAGATGTTAGTTGTGGTTTACAATCTTTGGGTGTGGAGATAATACCTACTTGGGTCTAAATATGTAGTAAAGATCAACAATTGAGGGCTTTTTCATTTCCTATTTGCAAAGTAAGCGTGTTGGCATGCATTGATAACTGAACTTCTCTTCCACGTCAAACACAAGTTCAAGTCAAACTCAGGAAAGAATCTCAAGGCCTATAATTTTGCTAAGGAGTGGTGACAAAACAAGAAGGTAGCCTGAACTTACTTAGAGAAAGTATCTAGCCATACCAAGAAGTAAGAAGAACAAATGAGATGATCCCTAGAATTCAAAGTATCCAGCCATACCAAGAAGTAAGAAGAACAAAAGAGATGACCACTAGAATTTATTGTTGAAGATCTAGTACTCAACTTTGTTTCCGTGGGAAGAGTGACAAGCTTCAGTGAAAGAAACGTTTTAGTGACAAGCTTCGGCAAAGGAAATTTTTCAACAGTTGAAAAGATCAGACAAGCATCTTGTAGGATCAACCTATGCGCATGACTGAAAATACATCCAATTATTCACATCAACAACTTGAAGCCTTATAATCTTAGCTATGAAGACGAAACAAGGAACATCACATGACTAGATACCTCCATCAACACACAACCAAACAAGGAAGTTGCAAGAATCTTTGAGCACAAAGAGCTCACAACAGGCACCTGCTAGAGAGCAAGCACAAGTACCATTTTGAATGGAAAGGAATGAGAGATGAAGAAATCAGATGGAAGAAAGCAAAGGGCATAGATGCATTCACACAAAAAAAATGAAGAGTTCAAGAAAAAGAATTGTAGAGATAAAGTGGGGAAGAATGTTCATGTTCGAGATTGTCCAAGACCACCTTTGAGATGCAACATACTTTCTATTTCCATTTTATTTCTTCCTATTTTTACTCACCCCCTTGCATGTACACTCTTGTCTTGCATGTACACTCTTGTCCTAGTATAAATAACACGAATTGCTCTTTAGGAAGATAGACAGTGCATGTTACCCTCTTACCCAAGTTGTTGCCTACTGTTTAACTGTTGCAATCAGTGAAAGTTTATTGCTACCAACAAATTCTCGAAAGTTTATTCCTGCCACGTGCCACCAAATTCTCTTTGCTCACTTTCTCATTACAATTGTTTTACTCAAATTTTGTTTGCAAAAAGCTCGACCATTAGATACAAAGAATGCTACAATGTTGAAGGCGGTCTGTGCCAGTGGAAACACATAATAAGTTGACTTGTTTTATTTGTAACGTTACAAGTGCAATACAACCTTTCCTAGACCTTTGGAAAGTAGGACTATGACCAATAGTATTTACTACTGTGTAGAAAAGAAAATGATAAAGTGAGAAAGTTTCCTCGTATCTCATGAGAATATTGGCAATTATATTCTTCAACTTAGGCAAATGGAATATTAAAACTACACATACCTTTCAAATTCCAGCTTTTGGATAACTATTCCATTCAATAACAGCTCAGAACTATAAATTGCAGCCCCTGGAAACATAAGAAAAATTATCATAATTGAACCAGTTTGACGATAATATTCAAATATATGAAGTATTGGAAGAACTGACCTTTTTCAAGAAATGACACACAAATTTCATAATCTTCTTCACAAGACAAAACCAGTAAATCTTCAGGAATTTTATCATTTTTCAGAGCAGACCTACCAATTCTCTCCACAGCCTGAGAAAAAATTAGCCTAAGATCAGTCTAAATTACTGAAAGACATAATATTTCAAGCCTCCAAGAAGTTCAGGCTCAATAGAAATTCGTAAAAGGAAGCTTCTCATGATAGGTCCTGCCTGCTTGTAGGTACGAGGCATAAAATCAAATACTTTAAAATAAATAAACGACAAGGAATCCCATCCACTATACAATCAAACTAATAACATTCAGATATCAGGAAGAGCACATACTTGGCCCTCTACTGCCTTCACCAAACTCGATATTATCTCTTTCCCAGGCTTTGTATTTTCAGTTATAAAGACTCTCTGACCCTGCAGAGTTTTTTCATTAGAAAACAGGATAAGGAAGAAGAATCCCACAATACATCTAATAAATTATGAACTAAAAGAAAACCTTTAAAAGTGGATGCTTAGCAGCACGAGACAGTGACAATGGCATGCAAAATCCAAATTCCTTTTCTTTTTTTGTATCCCTTAAGATATGATTTTTTTCATCAATAAAGCAGTTTACTTGTCCACAATTCTCAATCCATGAATGAGTAACAACGGGTTTGCTTAGAGCAATAGCTTCTAACATATTCCTTGTGCGCACAAATTTATCGGCAATGAAGTGTGTGGCATCTGTGATGGAGCATGCCATCGAAATTCCTAGTCGAGACAAAATCTGCATGTCCATAAAAAGAAAATGACACTGATTGAAACATTACTAGGCCTGCAAAGCCTAAAGCAGCAAAACAGATCACTAGATACCTTCTTCTGATGGTTTACAATGCCATCATTCAAGTGGTGGCTGTACAAAACTCGAATACCAGTTGTTTCTTTCCTTTTCCTTGAAATGTTTGGTGTAGATAAAAGCAAAGGACCTGTGGCATTTAAGTTGCGAATTTCTTGAATCATTCTTGGTTTTGAAGGGTGATTTTTCTTGAAGTATTTATTGTAATAGTCATCACCCATACAAACAGGTGATGCAGCATTCACAGGTGTCTTACAGTTATCTGGAGCAGCAGACAATGCATTGGATAGTTTACAATTCTTTTCTGGCGAATCTTTGCAATTAGGATTTTGTGCAGAAGACATCAAACCCACATCACTCTTTCCATTACATAACCCAACTTCGTCGGGCTGTATGAAATCTTTGACCATCAATTTCCCATTTGTATCAGAAGTATAGCAAGAAATAGCATTTTCTGAACCCTTGACGCACAACTGTGGGTTTCCTTGCAATTCCTTGCCCAAAGAGGAAAAAACTGGAGAAGAATATTTGACTGGAGGTGTCTTATTCCACTTGCTATGGTCGTTATAAGTAATAGCAGAGCTCCTCTGCATTCTCGGTCGTGTAGCAGCGTTGCTATCAGGACTATTACATTGCCCTGACAAATTACAGTCAGATCTTCTTCCCCGTAAAGAGCTCAAGCAGTCAATATGACCCCCATCACTCTTGGTTATTGACTTTTGATTCGGTTGCCTATGTAGACTAGGTTTTACACTTATTAATTCCTTGGAATGATTAGGCATTGACTTTGACTTCTGAACTTTTGCATGCACTGTAGATATCTTCTTCCTCTTCCCAATCCTATTTTTGCTAGTACCATAAGTAATTGGCTCCCTATCACCTCGTGCATTTTCAGCATCTTCCATTTGATTTACAATCAAAGATCGTCTAGTTCGGTGGGCAATTGGCACAGACTTGCGTATGTCCTCTTGCACACTCTGGTTCATAGTTTTATTATGTCTACTTGAGTTAGCCAACTTCTTTTGTAGTTTAGCACTAATCTTTCTCTTCTTGGGCTCTACAGAATCAAATTCTACATCAGCCGTGCTAATCCTTTTGCAAGGTGTGCTGTGCTTTGAATTCAAACTAACTGTAGCTTTTCGAACAGAATCCATTAGTGAATCCTTTGAGGCATTTTGGAGACAATGATGAGCAACACCGATGGGAAAGTCAATTGCCTCACTCTGACATAGTGCTTCCATAGCTTCAGCTGCAACCTGAGTATCAAAACCTACAGTTGAAAATTGCTCTCCATCTTTCTCTGAGATATTATATAACAAACCTACCTTACATTCATTAATCTTAAGTTCTTCATCCAACTCTTTAATTAGATTTTTCCTAGTTTTTCCTTTGGATAGTTGGGCATATTTTTTACAGGGTTTCAAAGCACACAACTCTAATTTAGAATCAGAATGACCTCTATTCCTGTACCCATGTGATATGCCTCCACTCAGCTTCTGGGGTTGGGTGCAAGATACCCTCACAACAGCTCTATCAAAGAACTCTTCCTTTCTTCTGCAGAAAATCTCCCCACCCCCTTCATCTTCACGACTATCATCCCAATCAAAAACTCCTGATATTTCAACGGTGCTTTTATCTTTAACATTCTTGGCTAAACTCTGTGGTCCATTTGTTTTAGAAACTGATTTTGCTTTTTCCAGAGTATCCTTACCATGATTAATGTCCAGATCACACTCTTTGATGCTAGTTTGAATGAACCTATCCACAAAATCAAGAGCATTTGATTGTGAAAACTCCCCTGGTTCTTGAGAGTTAACATAGCTTAACCCTGACACCTGACAATCAAACGAAGGCACCCCAAGCAAGTTTTGTTTTCTTGTATTCCTTTCATTATTAAGAGTCCCCAAATCATTGGAACAGGTATTCTCTGTAAAAAGTTTTCTCACTGTTGAATTCCCAGCTCTGAGTTTATTCTCATTTCTTAATCTGCTTCCATTTTCATGACAAATCCCACGATCATGTTTCTCAACAACATCATGCTTGGATGAGTTCATTTTAAAATGAGCCCCGCCAATAGCAACAGAAAGTGATTCCAATGCATGATTTTGGGTGAGAATAGAAGACCCAGCATGGACTGTCTTTCCCTTATTTATATTCCGCACTGCCAAACCAGAGGCACGCAACGACGCAGCACGAATTAAAGTAAATCTCAGAGGTCCTGCAGAGAAATTTATACAGATATCTCATACCCACAATATATTGTTAAAACTAAATACAATATAGCATTATATGTATTGATTGAACATATTCCCCATACTTCACTAAATTGAGCCTGAGAACATTCTGTTGCGGGACCAGTTGAATATTTGCAAGCAAAATCGTTTTAATAATTAGAAAATCAAAATTTAGCAACTAGCAGATAAGTGATTAAAAAACACGAAACACAAGAAACTCACAATCTCTCAATATTTCTCTTTCCAGTCAGAGATTTCATTCCATAGCCTAGAATTTATGTCACCTGAATTTTAAGCGTAACATTTTTTCAAAATGTAAGGAAATTTTTAGAATTACAATATAGCAGGGAATTACGAAACCATATTGAAAGATACCAGATTTTGAGACAGCAGGTTCTTGTATTGCTGGAGATGAAGCGGGAACATGGGGTTCTGAAACAAAGATATAGGAGCCTTAATACTGAACACCAGCAATCATAAGCTAGCACAAGGAAAATATAACAAGAAAAAGTGTCTTTTAAATTTTGTGCAGACAAAGGCCACTTGAAAATGAGTAAAACATAACAAAAATAAAAAGAAATATTAATTGGATAGCAAATAATTCATTTATGACATTTACCATTATTATTCTACCAACGAGCTTTAGAAACATGGAGTGAATAACAACAACAAAGTAGATATATGAACTTAGAGAAGAAAAGTTTGATGGTTTAAATAAGATTCTACCTGAATGGCGCTTTTCAGTCGTCAAAGCATCATGTATTTGCGGAGCATCCTTCTCATCAAGTTCACAATGAGAAGTAAAATGAACCCTCTCCTGGTCTACTAATTGGTCTATGCCTTGTGTAGCTTCATCATCCAAAATATAATCACTATCACCCAAAGTTTGAGTGCTCTCTGACTCTTCACAATCACCGTCATTAAAAAGTGCATCGTCATAATCACTTAATACCTGTGTTCCTATATTATTGTTGCAATCAATATCATCCAACTGCAGGATTTCACCTTCAAAATCTAAAACTTGGGTTTCCCCATTAAAATCTACTGCTCGAGTTTCACTATCAAAATCTACTACTTGAGTTTCACCATCAAAATCTACTAATTGAGTGTCACCAACTAGATCCATTGCTTGTGTTTCTATCTGGGCTTCATGTGCATTTCCATACAACAGAACTGTGTCGTCATCGTCCAAAAAAACTGTGTCATCAAATGGCATTGTTCCCATTGTATCTGAATCCTTCACTTCATGACCTGATAACGCCATCACAACTTGCCACAATTCATAAGGGAAAAGAGGAACTTTTTTCTTTTGACAATCAACCATAAAGATAGACCTAGAATTTAGTATGAACTGTTGCTTAACATAGACAATGGACTAATATGGAACAGAAAAGATATTCCAAATATTATTATCAAATATAGGAGAGACGGTTCCAGGGCAAGAAAAAAAAGCATACTCATTTATAACAAAAATATGAAGATGAAAAATTTCAATTTCCCAGCGTCAAATTAAGAATAGCTATGACAGTCGTTAAAGAAAAAAATGTTGAATTACACCAATTCAATCACGACAGACTCCAACAACCAAATACTTTCTTTTCATCAACAACGGAGAGCCAACAATGCTACTTCATCGCAAATCTAAGAATAACAAAATAAAATTACCAGAGACTGTATGCGGCGAAACAAGGTCATCAAAATTCTGGAAGTAGGTATCATCGTCTCGAAGAGAACCCATTTCAACTAAGCAAAATCAAAGACAAGTAGCACGATTGAACTAAATACGAGACCCAATTTGAATTTGAGTTGGAAGAGTAAGGGAGAGAAAGAGGGAAGAAAATGGAGGGAAAAGTAAGAGGGGGATGGATTTGGAGGGAAAAATGAAGGAAATGGGAGATAGAACTTAGAAGGGGAAAATCAGGGAAACCATTTCAACAGCGAGACAAAAGAAAAGAAGCAAAACACAGGGGCATTCCGAGAATCGAACTCGGGACCTCTCGCACCCAAAGCGAGAATCATACCACTAGACCAAATGCCCACATTTACTAAGAGCAAATATAATAGCAATTAGACTTATACATTAATATTTGAAAGTGGAAACCAACTTCTAGCATAAACTAATTTTATGAAATTCAAAATGTTTTTTTGAGTAAATTTGATGAATAATAAGATTTAACTTATAAGTTCTTAAATGTTATTTTGTGCTACAGTGGCGAATAATTTAATAAATAAAAATATTATGTTCATAGTATATTTAGATAGTTATTAAAAGAAAAGAGATAAAAATAAACTATTTAGAAGTCCATTCTATTTAAAGACAAAACAAAATCAACTTAATTGAGTAAGACAGTTGACATATACACATAAATTTGGATAAATTAGGGAAAATGACAAATCAACCATCGTGGTTTTCGGTCAATGACAAGTCAACCACTGTGGTATATTTGCTAACAAGTTAACCACTAACGTATGAGAAATTGACAAATCCAACATTACACTCAAGTTAACACAGGCAAAGAAGCAAGCCTGGACGCCGCTGGTTTGCGGCGTCCAGGCAAACCCTCAAGCCTGGACGCCGCTGGTTTGCAGCGTCTAGGCAAAGACAAGGCCTGTTGCGGCGTCCAGGCAAACAAACAAGCCTGGACGCCGCAAACAAGCGACGTCCAGGCAAAAAAACAAGCCTGGACGCCGCATGTTTGCGGCATCCAGGACCCACCCACCCACTCAGCGGCGTCCAGGCTTGAGGGTTTGCCTGGACGCCGCTTGTTTGCGGCGTCCAGGCTTTTTCTTTGCCTGTGTTAACTTGAGTGTGATGTTGGATTTGTCAATTTCTCATACGTTAGTGATTAACTTGTTAGCAAATATACCACAGTGGTTGACTTGTCATTGACCAAAAACCACGATGGTTGATTTGTCATTTTCCCAAGATAAATTATTAACAATTTTTAAATTTTACATTGATGAGTTGAAACAATTAAATCATTTATATATATATATTTCTTAATACTAGTGCGTGTGGATACATGTGTCAGTCATGTGATATGCGTGCAAGTCGTCATATGATACATAAATACACCATCATACAATACATGATATGTAAAAAAAAATTTGGGTAAATGACAAATCAACTATCGTGGTTTGTGGTCAATGACAAGTCAACCACTAGGGTATTTTTTTAACAAATTAACCACTGACGTATGGGAAAATAACAAAGCAAACATTGCAGTTACATTTTTCGTTCTCCGTTAACAAGTTAAAAATGCGGTGTGTGGTCAAGACACCGCGTAAAACACGGTGTCACCACTTTTTTAAGCGAGGCACCGAGTTTTTACGCGGTGTCACTGCGTTTTTACGCGAGGCACCGCGTTTTTACGCGGTGACAGTGCCTTTAAATTCCATCTACACAGATCGAGCATATCCAAATCTGGATCTAGCTATCTGCGAGACCCGCAACAACGAGAGTACGAAGCTGCGACGCGACGACGAGAGTTCGAAGTTGCGACGCGACGGGTTGGCGACGACAAGTTGGCGAGTGCGACTGCGATTTGCGACGATGAGTTGGCGAGTGCGATTTCTCAACTGATTCCGGTATAGTTTCATTGCTTTGCTCCCCTGTTCCAATTTCCGATTGTGGTACAAATAGTTTCATTAGTTTCAATTTCTGATTGTGGTACAGATAGTTTCATTAGTTTCATTGCTTTGCATTACAGATTTGCATTACAGAGATTGTGGTACAGATAGTTTCATTACAGATAGTTTCATTGATTTGCATTACAGATTTGCTCCCCTGTTCCGATTTGCATTACAGATAGTTTCATTGCTTTGATTAACTTAAGTTGGGATACCCAGCAATGTCGATGAAATATTTTTGGTTGCAGAGCAATCTGTAATGCAATTTACAGATTGATTTACAGATTGCACTATGGAATGTAATTGCAATCTGTAATGTATTCTAGATTGCAATCTGGAAATTGCAATTTACAGATTGATTTACAGATTGCAATATGGAATGCAATTGCAATCTGTAATGCAATTTACAGATTGCATCCCAGATTGCAATCTGGAATGTAATGTGTAGATTTGTGTTGCTTTTGTTGATTGTGTTATTTTTGAAGACTTATTAAAGAGTACATGTACTGAATTGAAGAAAGAATTTCTTCTCTAGTTTTTTTTTTCTTGGCAATCAAGTTGTTTACTTTGATTGATTTATATATGATAGACTATTTGCGTAAATACTATTATACTGCCTTATGACATTTCGTTGGGTTATTATACTGCAGGTTGGCGAATTACTCAGGGAGCACAATGGACCGAGGTACGAAATTCATGCATAAGCGTGGGAGGAGAAGGGGGGAGGCTAGTGAAAGACGAGCAACCGAGGCGGTGGAAGCCGCGTGGGGTGAATATGTTCAACCCGAGGCGGTTGAAGAAGTTGAACAAGCAACGACGGTGGAAGACGAAGACACCGCCGAGCCTGAACAAGGAGAAACAGAGTTATTATTCAAGACAGACGATGCCAGAAGACGGTATGAAGAAGATGTTGAACACCGTGGCATTATTGTTTCCAAAGTAGTCGATTTTGACTCTTTCACGGAAATGGGCATTCAACATATGCTGGAAAATGCTGGATTACTCGGGTTGTGTCAGATGGGGGGCACTTATTGTGAGAGAGTCATTAAGATGTTTTACGCAAATTTCCAACTTTCCGAGGAGCTAGTTGAGGTGCAAACGTATATTTTTGGACGGGAGTTGAGATTCACTCCCGACCATATCAATACAATACTTGAATGTTATGGGGCAAGCGAGGAATATTATGGCATAGCTAAGACGAAGCCACCATTTATCAAGGAAGGAGATGGGCTAGCCGTTCTTAGATTGTTGCACCAGGATCCTAAGATTGCCCGTTACAAGAGGCAAAAGGCTAATGAGTTGAATGTAATGGCCCGAGTGATCCACATGATATTGATGTACACAATTTTGCCTAGGATTGGGCATCGAGACCATGTTACAAGCATGGATCTGTATATATTTAGAGAAGGTGTTCAGGGAAAAAAAAGTCAACATTGGATATATCATAGCGAAGCACATGGAAGAGGTCGTCAACAACCCATCAATGAGCCTACCGTACAATTGGCTTATCCAGACTATAGTTGAGCAGTTTGGGTTCCCATCTCTGCGAATGAGCCAAGAATTGAAGCGACGACCACTGACACCTACAAAAGAGCCAACTTGGATCGATTGGGCATCACCCAAGTTGAAGGCGGATGGTTCCGCAAGTCCAAACAGAAGGCAGCACCTCCACCCGTTATAGAGTCTCAGTATGCAGGCACCTCTTATGATATGCCGCCTCCTCCCCACTCAGAGCCTGAGTATGCGTATGCAGCCCCCGAATATGAAATGCCACCTCCTCCACAATCATCACACTTTACTGCGATGCCTGAGGAGTCGTCTGCCTGGATGAGCAGAATGGAGGAGCTCCATCATGCGTCGATGACCAGAATGCAAATGATGGAGGAGCACGTGCAAAGGCAACAAATCGAGCTACAAAGAGCTAACGAGCTCGCAATAGAGAGGTGGGCCATTGCCCAACAGTGGCAGGTGGAAGCATCAGAGAGCAGACGCGCCGCAGAGCAATGGCGTATGCAAGAGGCGGAGCTCGCTGAAGCGAGGCATAGAGAAGCTGAACAGTGGCATCTTCAAGAGGCAGACCTCGCAGCAGAGAGGTATCGCCAATCCGAACAATGGCATGTTCGAGAAGAGGAGCGACATGTTCGAGAAGAGCAGCGACACCGTGAGGTGTTGGCCACACTCAAGAGACGTGGGAGGCGATTAGCCCGATCATCATCCTCGTCATCGCCCAATGACGCACCTGATGCCACATTCCGCCTGTAAGTTATTTATGTTTTACGCAAAGTCCAGGTTTTTATTTTATTTTTGTTTCACGTGATGATGTGTTGTTGATTTGCAGTGACCCTGTCAGGCGCCGCCAAGGATCACCTGGAGCTGGGGCGCTCTAACCTCTGCCTAGAAGAGTTGTGCGCATGGTACGTCTTTCATTTCGTTATATGTGTGTTCAATCATGTTCATGCAAATGTTAGGATCTCGGCATTGTTTGCAGCCTGTATCGGTCATGTCCTCGTTAAAGATATATGTCCAGACAAATACCCGTAACAACAAGGAGACGTGCGCAATTCTTGGGGGAAAGGTGGAGGGCGAGCATTATGTTGTCTCACATCTCATCTTTTCGGAACAAGAAGGGACGCCAAATACGGTGCGAACCCATCTTTGTATGTTAGGGTATAATCTATTATCTTACTACTCATCCAAACTTATATGCAGTGTATTGCGAGCAATGAAGAAGCCATATTGGCGTTTCATCAGTCAAAGAATCTATTGCAATTAGGGTGGATTCACGTAAGTCACCATCTCGTTTCTCCGAGTTATCGTGCATGTTCTCTTGAGATGATCTTATGACTTGTTTACATTGCAGACACACCCAAAGCAAGGGTTGTTTATGTCCTCCATTGACTTGCACATCCAATATGGGTACCAGCGATTGTTGTGGGAGTCCATCTCTATCATTGTAACTCCATCAGACAAAAAGACGTATGTACTGTCTCTTGTGTAAATTCTTAATCTTGCTTTCCATGTCACTGACAAACAATTATTACCTTTGCATTGTAGGCCGTAAGGCATCTTCCGGCTTACAGAAGAAGGGATGTTGGTGCTGTCCAGCTGCAAAATTAAAGAACACTTCCACGAGCACGACCGTGCAATCTTTAATTATAAGGGTGAGTTGTACGGTGCTGCAGACGGGGTTCTATTGGACCCACATGGAAGTTGTCTTTTAGAGGATTTGCGCCCGCCCCAGCCACAGCCACCGCCATGGTCCAGAAAGAAGGCGCCATAATTTAGTTCATTTAGTACTGTTATAGTTTATGTTTAGTTTAATTTGTGTACATTTTCCTTTTCGTTGTAAATTATGTGTAGTTTAAGGATTTCTGTGGTTGATTATGTTTACTTTAATGTTTGTACATTTGCGTGCGTTTTGCCTGATGTGTAGTTCAATGATTTTTGTTGTAGTTTATATACTGGATAAATAATGTCTGAGAGGATACTGGAATTGCTGTGGAGTTTTGTGCAGGATGTATGAAAATGGCGTTGTGGGAGCAAAGTAATAGAGGAGGTTCTGGCAAAAATTTTTTCGGACACCTTGCATATAAACACTCATGACACAGAAATAACTTCACGAACTAAACTCTCTCGTTACAGAAATAACGTCACGAAATTCACCCTCGCTCGCAAGAGGCCGCGCAAAAATGCAATCTCTTTGCAAGACACCGCGTTGTTCGAGACACCGCCTTCTACGCGGTGTCTCTCGCATTCGAGACACCGCTAAGAAGGCGGTGTCTTGAAAGACACTGCGTTCTACGCTGTGTCTTGCGAGACACCGTTTGAGACACCATACGCGGTGTCTCCGAGACACCGTGTTCTTACGCGGTGTCTTCTCTGAAGACATCTACTCTACTCTTTTTACCTCTGTCATCTCCAAACAAATTGGCATATTCGAACGCATTTCGCAGTCTATTAAGTAACCCTAAAAATTCTTGAGAGCTTCAGAGAGCGATTAGCGAAGGTGAAAAATTTGTTCAGAAGCAAATGGCGAGTGAAGAATCTGTTATCAACCGTCAACTTGAAGTGGGACCCACAAGCACTGGTGCGCTCAATGAAAATGAGGTACGTCAAATTGGAAATGAAGATGCGATTGTTTTGCATTCCGTATCAGTAACTCTACATGAGAAGGACAATAACGACCTCTGTTCTTTACGTGAATCAATTAGTGATAAAGACATGGACATGGCTGAGAGTAGGCCTAGACGTCCAACACAAGTAGAAGACAGATTCCCTGGATTGGGCCTAGGTAAAAAGTACAGTTCATTGAAGAAGATTAGAGAAGAAATTGTTGAGCATGCATTGACGACCGGGTATGAAATTAAATTCCCCCATGGTGATGCGCATCGACTGAGGGCTGCTTGCCAGGAAGGCTGCCTGTGGCGGTTGCACGCCTCCCAAATAAAAGATGAAATGACCTTTCAAATAAAAGTTTACAATGACATTCACACATGCTCCAGAAAGATGGAAAGTCGTCTTGCTACTGCCAAATGGGTTGCAACTCATTACTTAGACAGATTTAAAAGTCAGGCAGATTGGGACCTTCCGAACATAATTGAGATAGTGAGGAAGGACTTTAATGTCAATATCTCACCCAATCTTGCTAGAAGGGCAAGAAGTGCAGCTAAAAAAATTAAAGAATGGGATGGAAATGAGCAATATAAACTCATATGGTCGTATGCAGCGAGATTCGGAGGTCTAATCCTAGCAGCTCCGTGCGTGTGAACCTCGATATGAGTGTATTTAAAAGAATGTACATGTGTTTGGCTGCATGCAAGACGGCTGTGCTAACTTATGGTAGACGACTTATTTGTTTGGACGGTTGCCATTTGAAGGGAGCCACTCCAGGCCAGTTGCTCACAGCTGTGACCATCGACGGGAACGATGGCATGTATCCAATTGCTGTAGCAGTGGTCGAAGCAGAAAATAGGAATTCATGGAGCTGGTTTCTAGAATTGTTGCTCGATGATCTAAACACTCCATCTGGCAATGGATGGACAATCATTTCCAACCGTCAAAAGGTGCGGTTCATTGCTTTTGCCTTATGTGTAAAAGTTATGCATTTTGTAGGAATATGACTAATATTATGAATGTTTACAGGGTCTAGTGCCAGCTGTGAGCGCGGTGGCAGGGCAAGCTGACCATCGATTTTGCATCCGACACCTGTATGCCAATTTCCAAAAACAATTTAAAGGCAGGTTGTTAAAGGATGCAATGTGGGCCGTATCTCGAGCCATTACTGTGAGATAATTTGAGAGAGAGATGGGTAAGTTATTTATGCTTGACAAGGCGGCCCACGACTACTTACGTGGAATAGTTGTGACATCCTGGGCCAAACATGCCTTTTGCTCCATCCTAAAGGGCAACATAAGCCTTAACAATCTGAGTGAGTCATTCAACGCCTGCCTCCTACCAGCCTGGGACAAACCAATTCTTAGTATATTCGAGATCATCCGGAAGGGCATCATGGGTAGGATTGTGAAAAAAATGAAAAGATGGCTCACTCGACGGACCTTTTGTGTCCAAAGATTAGCACTCGGCTCGCCAAACTACAACTTGCCGGGTGAAATTGGAGCCCTCAGTTTGCAGGAGCTGCCCAGTTTGAGGTCACCAATGGTAACGAACAGTACTCTGTCGATTTGGACAGGTGTACTTGTACATGTTACCGGTGGGAGTTGACCGGCATCCCATGTGTCCATGCAGTCTCGTGCATTCACTTCATGAGGAGATCCCCTGAGGAGTTTGTGCATGCGTGCTATCATCGGGAAACATACATGGCGATGTACTCCCACTTTATCCGGCTCGTCAATGGACCGATCGAGTGGCATTCGGTGACGAATCTTGATCATATTATCCCACCGCCATTTAAAAGGCTTCCAGGAAGACCGCGCAAACGTAGAATACGGGATGTGGATGAGGCTCCAAGCCGGACAGTGCTGAGCAGAAGAAATGTGAACGTCACTTGTGGTCGGTGTGGGTGTGTTGGGCACAATTCTCGCACATGCGATGGTGGAGGTGAGTCAAGTGTCGGGGCTTGCAGAGGGCGAGGCAGAGGCAGGGGTGGCAGAGACAGGGGTGGCAGAGGCAGGTCAGAGGGAACATTTATGGGGTTCAGAGTTCCTGAGACAGCCCTTGAGACAATTCCTGACCTAGTTCCTGAGACAGCTCCCGACAGAGTTCCTGACACGCAGGTGAGCCCTTTATCACATTTTCGTTTTCAATTGATGTTTGAAATATGCTAATTTCATTTGCATTGTGTTGTGCAGGAGTTTGATGCGCAAGGTCCACACACACAATCGTACACAAACGTGGACCTTAACCTTCCGTGACATAGAGGGAACACAATTGTTTTACAATTTCAGTTGATGGATAGTTGCATGTTATTTAATACTTGTCTACTTGTAATGATATTACGGTGAATAATAATGCACTGATGTTGATTGGGTTGAGTTTAAGGTGATTGGTAAGTTTTATGTTATGTAATTTCTAGGTATGGGTGTGGTTCTGGTAGGCTATTGTAAGGTTAGATTAGTTAAGTGTAAGATGTGTTAGTATGAAAATGTTTCTATGTGTGCTGCTTGTAAACATTAAGCATTAAGAATGGAAAAGTATACAATTTCTACAAAATTTTGGGCAGAATCTCCTCTGTTACTTTACTCCCCCAATGCAATTCTCATACATCCAGTATCTTCACAAACATTTTTTATCAAGTATAAACTACAACGGACATCATTGAACTATAGATCAATTACAACGCAAATGTACAGATATTAAATTACAA
This sequence comes from Begonia loranthoides, assembly GCA_022433065.1. Classification (NCBI taxonomy): domain Eukaryota; kingdom Viridiplantae; phylum Streptophyta; class Magnoliopsida; order Cucurbitales; family Begoniaceae; genus Begonia; species Begonia loranthoides. Next base: position 2,945,857 of record CM039479.1, read on the forward strand.
CGGAAACTATACCGAATAACAAAGCAAATGTAGACAACTTAAACTAAACTAAACATAAGCGACAACAGAACTATTTCAACTAAATCACGACACCTTCTTTTTAGACTATGGCCGTGGAGGAGACGGGGGCTGGTGAAAAACCTTGAGCTCAAAACGTCCCTTCGGTTCGTCACGGGTGTGTTTTTTTACGCGGGGTCTGTTCGTCGAGTCGCGGGATCTGTTCATCGCGGGTTCCTGGAATTTCAAGTGTTCTGGTCTTTTGCAAAAAAAGACAGTGTCTGGCGGTGACACCGCGTTTTACGCGGTGTCTTGACTACACACCGCGTTTTGAACTTGTTAACGGAGAACGAAAAATGTAACTGCGATGTTTGCTTTGTTATTTTTCCATACGTCAGGGGTTAATTTGTTAAAAAAAAATACCCTAGTGGTTGACTTGTCATTGACCACAAACCACGATGGTTGATTTGTCATTTACCCAAAAAATTAAAAGTAGGTCGTGTAAAAATATTAGTGACAAACGATATCATACTATACTTTACAAAAAAAAAATTAATACAACATAAAGGCAAAATTAAAATGTTACTTCTTGGCTGATATTTATACCACTATCAGCAAATTCAAAAACATTCCATCATAAGTACACTCATCAATTGATTGTCAAGTAAAAAAGCTACGTCGACAATAATATAAGAATTCAAGTTCAAATTATGCGCACATAATGATAACATCATTACATGCGTAACACACCACAAATTTTGAGTTGTATTTCACAGCAAAAAATAGTAAAACAAATAATGAATTTTACCATGATCATCAATGACTTAAAGCGAATCAATCCTCCTCTTTTGCTGCCTCCAACCACGTCACGAAATTTTGTCTCATCATTTTTTACCAATAATAAAAAATATATAAGAAAAATGACAAATCAACCGTCATACTTTGTTATCAATAACAAGTTAATCACTAAAATATTTTTACTAACAACTTAACCACTAAACTTGTCATGACTGGGAGGCGGGCCGGATAGAAACGCCGAGCCAAACGACCCAGCCCTCGTAGAGGACTCAATCGCTTAGCCCAAGACTTGATAATTTATTGCTGATAACTTGTATAGCCATGACGCACTGGTGATGAACTACGGTTCATAAATTGATTGCGATAATAATTAATAATGCAAAATAATAGAGTAAAAGAGTCCAAATAAAACTATACATACAATCCAGAATACCCAATATCCAAATTAAGTGTCATACAGTCAACTAGAGTTATGCTTACAAATAAATAAAAGTTTAACTAGGAAACGAAATAGAATAAATAGAATAGAGTCTTCCACCAAAATCTGTGCAAGCTCAGTTATTCTTCTCTTTACCTGGAGAGGTGGGGGTCGTGGGATGAGTTACTATGTAACATCCCGATATTTTAAGATGGATAATTATCGGGATATTACCAAAGACGTTCGGAGCGTTAAATCAATAAACATTTCAGTAACATTTTTCCCCTGCATACCCTTCATCGATTTAGGTAAGGATTTAGGGTGTTTTGGCCATTGAGGCCCTACACCACAAGTATGGGTGTGTGAGTTAGTGTTAATGTTAGTTTAATATTGTTAGTTAAATGCTTAATGTTAATAAAGTTTACTGCCCATTGTATGTTTTGTTAGTGTGTTTTACAAGTATGTTGAGATGTAGCTTGACTTAGAATGAAGAATGTTAGCGTTTAAGCATGTTTAATCGCATTGTTTACTGTTAGTTGTTAGTATGTTGTTGCCTTGATAGTGTCGATAGTGTTGAATATATGATGCTTTCTTCTTATTGTTATGCTTTGTTTTACTGCCCATTATGTGATATAAATGTTTAGTTGGATGATAAAGGTTAAGGCTTAAGGGCGATGGGTGTTAACTAGTGAATGAGAAATGCTTAGTGTTTTGGTAAGTGTGAATGACAAGTAAGTTGATTGCCTTGAAATGTTTACTGCTAGCTGTTAAGATTGACTTAGAATGTTTACTGTTAGTTGTTAAGCATGTTAATTGTTCAGTGTTTGTAACAAACTAGTATGATTAAATTAACTTGAACCCTAAGCATGTTAATCAACTAGCATGTTAATAGTAATCTCGGAAAACAAATGAGTTAACTAGGTTAATCAAATAGAGTTGTTAGAAATAGTAAGCATGTTAATTAAGATTATAATAACTAATATAGGAACTCATGCATTCAAACTGAACTCAAAATGATAACCGCAACATGTAATTGACTAATCAAATTGTATGTTCATACTATATTTAACTAGGATGATAAACTAGTGAGCATGTTAATTATAATTAACAAGCATAATAATAATTTGTCTAGCATGTTAATTGATTTGTTAAGGAGGTTCAATTAACTAGCTCTACTAAATAAGTGAAGCATATTAACTAACCAACTAGTGAGCATGTAACTGGCTAAGATAACAAGAATTTGTATGCGCATGAAACTTACTAGAATCATCGAGAAATCAACTCTCGAGCATGTAAATGGTAATAATTGTAATTAATCTGAGTATGCTTAATTAACTATCTAGTTAAGCATGTAAGTTATTAACTAATCTAAGCATGTAATTGATTGATAATTAATAAGCTTATTGACTAACTAGGTTAAGTAATTAGATATTAATGGACTAGCATAATTAATTAACGTAATTGATTAGAGCACGTTAATCAACCAACATGTTAACTTAGCTAGGTCCAGTATGATTAAATGGTAATTAATATTGTAAGAGCATGATAATTAACTAAGGAGTTTAGTGAGAGTAACTAAAGTAATCAAACTTGAGCATGTAAGCCACCTTGAGTAACTAAGTACAATAATCGCCTAGAATATAAATAGAGAAAACATTAAAATGGATTAGGAAATTAACTAGAGGAACTAGCATGTCAATCATTAGTATTGTGTTCAAGCATGCTTCCCTTGTTTAAATTTCGTGTACCCTGCTCTGCTCTACAAAATGCGTTATTCAATTGTTGGTTGTTACTCTTCATGTTCAATGCGCTTTAATTTCTGTTATTCTTTATACGTGTTTTCAATTTTAGTTACTTTTTTTATGCGCACTTCAATTACGTAATCGATGCTTTACTTTTCTAAAGAGTAGAATGATAAAGAGAATGAAAAGAGAAGGGTTTCACTGACTAAGTGAATGAATGTTTTATGAATACTTTTGTTATTGTTTTCTTGTATTGCTTACGATGGTTAAGTAGAATAAAAGCATGAGATCAACGTATGAAGCATGTAATGAATTAGGATTAATCATGTGAGTGTATGTTTTGTAAGTGTTTTCATTATTGTCTTCCCGGTAGTATGTTATGAATTGTTAAGAAGAATAAAAGCATGTAAATCACCTAGGATAACTAAGCAGAATAATTGCCTAAAATGAATAATAAATATAGGAAGCATGTAAATGGACTAGAAAGTTAACTAGGCTAAAGGATTAAAGAACTAGAATAAGTGAGCATGTTTAGTTATTATTCCTTCACTGTTAAGATGCGCTCTATTATAACTGTTCTCTGTGGTGTGTTTTCAGTTATAGTTGTTTATTATATTCGCTTTCATTTATCATATGCGTTTTCAATTACAGTTACTGCTTTACTTTTATGTTATGGGTGCTTCCATTTCTATGAATGTTATATTACTGTGAAGCATCATGCATCAAGTTAGGTTAAGAATGTATGAGCATTCATCATGATAATAGAGATTAATAGGGAGTGCCACGGGGTGGTACGCACATGCATGAGCGAGGATAAATGATGAAAATGGATAAAACTGTAAGATAATAAAGGCCTCTATGGTCCGGTAGCTTAGCTCGGCATAGACATAAAGAAAAGAATAAGGGAGTTGGGGGATGGTGGGGTAAGTACGGATCAGCCAGGTAGACAGGATTTAAAAGAATGTTACATTTTCCTTGTCGGGACTGCGAGACTATCTACCCTAGGTGGTTGAAGCTGACAAAGATCTACCCTACCACCACGGATTCCTCCAATCTCCAACTCGAAGTACGAGTAACAAACGAACGATGTAAAGGAAAGTAATAAAATGGTAAATGGCTAATGAAATGATTGGTTTAGGTGGCCCCCATTCCAAAATGGACTAAAGAGTGACATTTCATATGCATTTCCCTTTTTCCTTACTAAGCATTCGAACTTACAGTTGCTTGTAGTGTAGATGTAGATACTAATATGCTATGATGAACGCACGGACTAGGAGTAGCGAAAGATAAAGAACAAACAATAGCAAGCAGAGATGATGGATTTGCACGCGTGAGGGAGATCGTCGCTGGCCAGCCATAATGAGGGTAAAGAATAATTAGTAGAGATTTAACTAAGTTTTCTAAGTTGTAATTAACATACGTTTTATTTAAAATGTATTTAAATTGGATAGTCCTTTCATTCAAATGATTAATGCTTCTGCTAAGTTTCTAAATGATTCAACTATGCTTCCGCTATGTTTTACAAAACGATGATTTTATTCACGCTTTCGCATAGTTTTATTAATTAGATTTTTATAACGATTTTTACGAAAGAGTCAGTAGCGATCCGATTAGACGCACTCTGATACGTTTTGTTTTAAAAAGAAAGAAATTTCAAATTTTTATGCATTTCAAGGCTTTACGAAAATTCAGGTCGTTACAAGGGCAGTAGGTGACTCAGGCCTCCTCAGTCCTTCAGGTAAGGAAGTCTCCTCCTCTATTTTATGGATTTACTTTAGTTAGTTGAGTTATTTAGTTAAGGATTTCTGAATGGGTTTATTTGATCTGTCGTTGAAGTGTTGTCAATTAAATGCTTTGTAGCTTATGAATTTCTTGGTTATCTCCTGTTGGAGTCAGTTTTGGTTACTAAGTAATGTGTTCAACCTGTTGTGTTGCTATGATGTGAAGTTTGACTCTGCGTTGGAGTGCTTCAAGTTATGCTCTGTAGTTTGATTAACTGCCATTGTCTGGATAATGTCTCTGTGTTGTTATGGTTTTGAGGCATGTTAAGTGGATATTCTAGATGGTCTATGTGGCTGTTGGTTTGAGGACTTATGTTGCTCTCGGTTGTGATGTGGGCTATTGATGGGAGTTGTTTCCTATTCTGTCATTTGGCTAAGTGGAAGGTAAATGGAGCTATGAAATTTTATCAAGCACATGAATAAGGAGTAAAGAAATAGATATGGATGAGGTTGTTAAGTTGTAGATACTGAAGCTCGTAAGCGTTATTAAACCTTGTAAACAGTAATGGAGAAATGGATACTAATGGTATATGTTATTAATTTGTGAAGGTACTAAAAGGAGAAGAAGGATAGCAATTAAGTACAACACGCGATAAAGTTTTGAGGTAAGGAAAATTGGTGTGTCTTGGCCTGTGGAGGCCCTACCCACAAGTAGAGTGCGTGAGTTTTATGTTTAGTTCCCTATGATTCCCCTATGCTATACTGCAATTGCTAGTTAGATAAATCAATAACGGTAACGCTTGTTGTTAGTGGATATTTAGTTCCTTGGATGGTTTACTGCGATTATCTCCTTGTTGATTCTTTGTTGTTTGTTATTTCTTTGTTGATAGTGTAGATTTGTTAGTACCTTGTAGACTTTGTTAGCTCTGTTCCATCGTTGTAGCTCTGTGTTTAATACATGTAGATATTTCCTCTGTTGTTAGTTCCATTACTTTGTTGTTAGCTCTGGTAATATCTTTATTGTTAATTTTGTTATCAATGCTTCACTTAGATGGACAATTGATGAATGATTTCTGAATAGGTAAATGAGTTAATGACTTGAAAGGTATGAACCAACGAGTTGAGAACTAGGCCCTCAAAGATGACCTTGTTTTTCGTAGTTGTACGTGCTATAATATTCTGCTAGTTTTAGTTAATTATCCCTGCGTTAATCATAAACTGTCATTTCCTTTATTCCATGAATATATATTGTTCTGCCACATATCTTTGAATCTGTTTAATTGCTAATTAACTAGAACATGTTAATCACTCTGAACTTGTATTAGCAATAATGAACTAAGTTATTGATTTGAAGCATGTTAATCAACTTAAGCATGTTAATTATTACTTGAACTTATTACTTAACTCAACTATAGTAGTTAATTAACTTAAACATGTTAACTTAAGTAGAGTAATTAATTAACTAATTTACGATAACTAACTAGTAACGACAACTAAGTATGCTTGATTTATTAGAATAAAAGCATATAACTCAAGCATGTAAATTGACTAGAATAACCAATATAATCTTGAGCATGTAAGTTGACCTAGAACAACTAACTATAATATTGAGCATGAAAATTTACTAGGATATATATAGAATTATGAACACACCTAACTAACTAGACTATTCTTACACATGTTTAATTAACTAATTAAAGTAAGTGTATGTTTAGAATTGTTCAATATTAACTCCTTCGTTGTTAGTTTCCTGCAATCCTCTTAATTTCCTTTATTGCAAATGCATTACGTTGATAGAGGTTTCGATAGAGATCAATGTTGTGATGAATGCATAATGGTTGAATGGAATGAAGGCTTAGTGCATGAATGATGATAGCTTCCTTACTGATAGTTTTGTTCTGTGCTCTCATTCTCTTAATTGTTGTAGGGGTAATTTCTTTATATATTAGTGATAATATTATTCTATTGTTGTTAGTTTAGAACTCTCCGTGCTAATTAGAATTCAACACACGTCAATAACCTAAATCTGAACATGTTAATGTACTAGGATAACTAAGAACAGTAATTGTAATCCTTCTTAAGCATGTAAATTAATTAGGATAATTAACTAGAATAATAATGGTAATTCTATTTAAGCATGTTAATTAATTTGGATATCTAACTAGAATGATAAATGTAGTTATTTCCTAAGCATGCAAAAGAACTAAGATAACTAGCATGTTAATTTATAGTGTGTTACGACTTCTGTTTCATTTATTGTTGTGTTCCAAAAGTTCCAGCATGCTATAATTCATCGTATATTGTTTAGATACATGTGTTTAATTTCTATATTCCTTTCATGATTCACTATTTAATTTCCATAATTTTCGTTGTTGGATTCCTTGCGTGTTTCATTGTTTTCAATTTAATATCATAAGTGTTTTCCGTTACGCGCTTTCAATTTTTGCTATTCAATTACTTTCTTTCATATGCACACTTCAATTGTTGTTAATGTTATGTTATACTGCATCATGGTAGTTAAAGAATGTGTTATAATGCATCATGCTAATAGAAGCCAATAAAGAGTGCCACCTTGGCGGTGGTACTCATACATGCATCATATGAGGTAAATGAAGAAAAAGAAGAAAAAAGGAGTTAGAGGGCATATGGGTAGCGGGTCTAGTCTGCAACTAGGCAAAGCCCCCTACCTTGTCGGTAGAAGGGACCTCGTTGCAAGTATAGGGTTAGATCCAATCAACTATTTCATCCCCTAAGAACCCTCCAATCTCCAACTCGATGTACAAGTGAAGAACCAATTAACTAACGACTTAATGAAAAAGATTGGTTTGGATGACCCTCATTCCAAAAGGACTAAAGAGAGACATATCATACTACATAAACCTCTTTCCTTACTAAGTTTTTGGGCTTACAGTTTACTTGTGGTGTAAGTGTAAGTACTTATACGAGGAGACAACTAATTGATCAAAAAGCAAGGATGAAGAATTTGCACGCGCAAGACTCGTGGCTGACCAGGCTGAAGAGAGTAAAAGAGAGAATAATTGTAATTAAATTGTATTTAATGGTTTAGTCTTCATTTCGCAAACGCAGTATTTAATTGTTTAATTTTCACATCTCAAACGATTTACGCTTCCGCTATGTTTTAATAAATCTATTATGTTTTCACAAAAGACTTTATAGCTGCTTCCGCTATGTTTTAACGAAAAAGGTTTTAAAGATCCGGTTTCACACTCTGATATTATATTAAAAAGATTTTAGCGATTCTATAAAAGTTTTAAATTTTAGCAAATTTTTAAAGGAAAAAGAAAAATCGGGTCGTTACAACTATGTTATGCAAAGCAAGCAACTAAGTATAAAGCTCCTATCTCGTTGGCGGTTCTTCCTCGTATATGAAGGCGCAACAACCATAGGTATCGACTCGAAGTCTTCGAACTCGTCCAAGCCTACAACATATCAAACATGGAGAAATATAATAAATAAATCTCGATGATTAAGTGAAAGAATCCTATAGGGGGACTAAATTCAAAGTCTATCAACGCTCTACTTATTATTTCTCCGACGGCACCCAATGTAAGATTATATAAGACAAAGCCAAAAATCTATTCCTATCATTTGAGTAAACCTTAACAGTGCATTAAAATCCTTTGGAGAATGAACATCCAACCGTTACTCAATTTGCCAAGTCCTCAATCTATGTAGTAACTAAACCAAAGGTCCACCAAAGACTCGAGAGTGTCCAAATAACAACATAAGACGAAACCCAAACCAATTTATTCAGTGGACTGTAACAAAACAATTTCAACTTAGTACAACACATCCTGAAAACTCGAAGCATTAAACAACATGAACACCACACATCCAGCCCACCATTGAGAGCTATTAACAGGATTGTAAGTTGCTAAATATTCTCAACATATTTCTGTAAAAACAGCAGCATAACAGGACCTAAACTCAATTTCCTGTTCATCACATTTTGTAAAGATCACAGCATGAATAACACAACAAATCTATCAGCCAATCAGTTACAACCGTGGCAAAAACAGGGAGCATATTAATCGGTATTTCCATCCAAAACAGCAGCCAAAACCAATTTTATTAACCCCAGTTTATTTTTATCATCTAGTTCAGAAACCCCAAAACATAAACAAAAGCGGAACCGTAAACCGATCTTCCACATTACGGCATTTCTTACCTCAATCGGAGGAATGGGGAAAAGTATCCCTCAGCTCGGTCCTTTATCGCCAAGGCTGTCGGAAATCCCAAGTCCCCTTCCAAGCCCCGCCTTTTCCTTTACACCCGTGGGTTAGGGCACGAAGCTTGCCGGTAGCTATTTCCGTCTGCTGGAATCGATGCTCCTGTTCGCAATCACCGTTGGCAGAAGGAGAAGAGGAGGGTCTGGCCTTCTCTTTCTACAAATCCCCTTTTCTTTCTTCAGTTTATGCCGGACCCGTCTTTTAACCTAATTCCTTTTTTTTATTAATTTTATTCACAGAGTATCTTCCCTCTTCTTTTTTTTTTTCACAATCTGCCCGCGGGCACTCTTCTCGCTTTCGTTTTTCATCTTTTCTTTCAGAAAAATTAACACAGTAAGATTGCACTCAATGACAAGTTAAATATTAAAAAAATTTTGTTAACAACTAAAATCCTAAATTATAAAAAATTCTAACAAGCAAACTCGCAATTATGTTTCTCGTTCAAATCTGTCAACTTTAACGCCTCGATTTCGTTGAAGAAAATGATTGTCAAACGGAGATGAAGGACGTCAATTACTAGGCGTCAGAACGATTATCGGGCGATGGCGGATGATAAATATCAGAAGTTCAAATTGGTCGGAGGAAGTCAAAATTTCTCTCTGCAATATCTAAGGCATAGGACGTCATTCACGATTATATAGGCAGATTTGCGTCGTTCGTCGATAGGAAAAACATTGTCGTTTAGCGTTTAGATAGTGACATTCGGTCAAAAAAGGACGTCCCTTGTATTAAGATGAACGTCCGTTGCATGCTGAATGATGACGTCTTAAGACGAGAGACGTCCATTGCAGGCAGAACGACATAGTCTTGGTCGAAGGGGGACGCTCGTTTCTCGATGAGAGACATCCGAAATAGGTCGAGGGACGTCCAAAATATATCCAGGGACGTCCCTCGCTCGATCTAATGGTCAAGATTGAATCTGTCAATTTCTAAAGGCGATAGCAGACCACATTCCATGGTCCTTGGATTAAGCGAGAGACGTCCCTTATCGAAATTGATAGCCATGATTGAATCTGCCATTTTCCAAAGACGATGGCAGACGACATTCCATGGCCATTGGATCGAGCGAGGAACGTCCCTCATAGAGATTGATGGCCAAGATTGAATCTACTATTTTCCAAAGGCGATGGCAGACGACAATCCATGGCCATTGAATTGAGTGAAGGACGTCCCTAGATCGGAATGGATGGTCAAGATGGACTCCAAATTCTTTTCAGTTGAAGGGTCACGTGCAAGGCACACGCATTTTTAAAACGTACGAATTCCCTCAATCAAGACGGACGTCCCTCTTTCATAACGGACGTCCCTCGACCTATTTCGGACTTCTTGCATTGAGAAAACAGACATCCCTTGCCTTTGGAAAATGGTAGATTCAATCTTGGCTCTCAATTCTTATAAGTAACATCCCTCCCTCGATTCAACTACCATAGACGATCATCTGCCATCACCTTTGAAAATTGACAGATTCAATCTTGGTTGTCCATTCCAAGTGGGGGACATCCTTCCTCGATCCAATGACCAATGAAGATTGTCCGCCATCGCCCGATAATCATTCCAACGACCATCCGTCATCCAACGGGCAGGTGGGACATCCCCCGGCCCCCGATAATTGATGTCCTTCGTCTCCGTTCAACAGTTCTTTGCGTCAATGAAACTTAGGCGTTAAAGTCGATGGATTTGGAAGAGAAACATGATTGCGAGGTCGCCGGCGAGAAAATTTTCTATAGTTAAGGATTTTAATTGTTAGTAGAATTTCTTCAGGGTTTGACTTGTCATTGATTACAAACTATAGGGTCTGTCGTGTTAATTTTCCTTTCTTTTACTTAAATATTTACTATTTTATTTTATCAATATTTTACTTTATCCATTTGTATATATATATGTATATATATATTAAACAACTTATTCCAAATTCTGGGTTACTATGAACTTCGTCCCACGACGTTTACCGCTCCGATTAAATTCTCAAATTTCGTTTCTCAAATACTTTTTCGTTGTTAAATTTCTCATTCCCCCAATTTGACTAATTGGCCAAATTTCACATGTGGCCGCTACGCAACAATTCGGATCAATTTTTCAACTTTATAACTAATTTTAACACAAAAAATTTATAAGTGGAATTTTCATTAAACTTTTTCTCAGGTTTTACAGAACTATTGGAAAAAGTTGCCGCAAATATAACACCCCGACTTTTTATCAGAATTTAATAAGGATTAATTTGGGACATTTGGATCTATTGGGTAATTTTCAAAGTATTACCAAGGGTGTTCGTTACATGAGATTATAATTTATAGAAATTAAAATAAATATTAATTTAATGAATTAAATTATATAAAAATTTGGGATTGGTTAACTTAATAAATTAAATTACAATGTAAGAGGTGATTAAATATATGGGAATAATTAGGGATTTATTATATTAATTGAATAAATTAATTAAAATGATGGTTCATAATTACATTAAGACTTAAACATAGACATGTAATAAGAATGTGATTAATATTTATAAGTGGGGATGTATTTTTGATTAGCTGAACCAATTCTGTTAAGGGATTGGTTTAGCACTTCTCATTTCGTTTGGCCTTTGGCCATATGACGAAATGAGAAAGGGGTTATTAAGAATAAATAAAAGGGGATTAAATAAATATATATTTAATTAGGGGTGGGAGAAGAACCGGTTCACGCAGAACCAGAAAACGAGAGGGAGAGAGAAGGCTCAGGAGGGCGATTGGAAAATCGCGTGAGGCGACGACGAGTTCGGCGAGCTCAAGGTCGGCTTGGGTGGCTCCTTGCGGCTACGAACGTGTGAGCAGCGGAGGTGGCTAATCGCGAGCTAGGGCTCGGCCTGTCGCGAGCGTCGGGTCTCGATTTCAAGCTCGAGTGGTCGAGCTTTGCTGGTTGGTTTTGGCGTCGGGTGGTCGGCTGGTGAGGCTTGACGTTGATGGAAGGGCGAGGGCAAGCGATGGGCTGCGATCGACGCTTTGGGTCGATGTGGTAGGGGGCTTCAGTTCTAGCAGACAGGTTGGTTCGGCTTATGGTTTGGCTCGAACCGGCCTATTGCTTCTTGTTTGGTATTTGAGGGTTGGCCGACAGATTGGAGATCGACAGTGGACAGGTTGGATGCAGTGAGATTGTCGGGCATGCTGGGGAATGTCGCTTTCTGCCTCCTGGGTGTTGGCAGAGAGTGTCTGCTCTCTAGTTCGATATACATAGGAGTAGAGGCAGAGTGTTTTGGGTGAGTTGCAGTGGAATGAAAAAGGCTCTCTGGAATGGACTGCTGGCCGAGGGTGGAAGGGAGCTGGAGGCCAAATGAGACTGCAAGGACTCGGGTTTGCTCTGTCCTAATGTTGAGGTTTCTTCTTTGAGATTTTGTCATTTGGGTGCTGTTTGGATAATGAGTGATGTTTGGTTTGATTTAGTGTCTGAAATTTGTGTCCTGTGATAGTCTGAGAATGTTAGTTGATGGATATATGTTGCTGAATGGATGATTTTTGTTGGATGAAGTAATTTGTTGTGTTGGATTAACTTTGCAGTTGGTTAACAAGCTAATGTCTTTATTGTTGGTTATCATGTTGGTTGGATAGGATAAACTGTTATGTTTGTTAAGCTGTTTTGTTAAACTTGGTGATGATTCCTGGACGTTTGGATATTCTGTTAATTGAGGATAGTGTTGTGAGAGGTCTATGTGCTATTGAATTTGGTACCACGTGTTAACGGTTGATGAGCAGGTTATTAATATTTTGTTTATTATGGAATTAATTGTAGAGGTTAAATGAATTGTTTGCTGCTTGAATGATTAAGGAATATTGTTGAAGGATATAGATATGTTCTGTTAATTGCGTGATATTATGGAAAGTTCATTGCCATGATAAGATTAGAAAATATCGTTATTGGGTGAGCTGAGATACAAATTGTTGGAATATGGATTATAAGACACTATCAAATGATAAATGTTTCTAATTGTGAAGGTATCGGAAAGAGACGAAGGATAGCGGTTGAGTGCTAATACGCAATAAAAGATTGAGATAAGGATTTGGGTGTGTCTTGGCCATTTGAAGGCCCTACCCACAAGTAGGTGTGCGTGAGTTTTATGTTAGTTCCCTGCAATGCTTACTATTAGTTACTGTTAATTGATCTTTAGTTGATAATTCTTTGGTTGATTTTCTTGTGATTTCATTTCCTATAATTGCTTTACTTTGCTGCTGATTTCCTGTGCTTTCATTAAGAATGATGAATTGAATGATGAACTAAAGGAAAGAACGTAGGATGATAGTTTAGAATGAATGAACGAGTTTCATTATGAAGATTAGTGTGTTACTGTTATTTTCATGCTACATCTGGTTTGATTATCCTTGTGTTAGTCATAAACTTTCAAATGCATATGTATATATTGTCTTGCTATACATAGTTGAGCCTCTCGTTAATTAAGAAAAATCATTTGAGCATGTTAATTAAGTACCATCATAATTATAATCTTACTTAAACGTGTTATAGTTAGCCTGTTTAATTAATTAACGAAGCATGTAAATCAGCTAATTATTAATTAGTGTAACAAATGTAATCTCCTTTGAGTATTTTAATTAACTAGAGTAATTAACTAAACATTGAGCATATTAATTGGTAATTAATTAAAATTGAATATGACTAGCTAAATATGTCAAACCAACTAGCTATGCACGTTTAATCTATTAAACTATTAAAAGTATGTTTAATTTACTAGCATGTCTAATTTTCCAAGCATGTTTAATTAACTAAATTGTAGCATATAAATTATTCTTCAAGCATGTTAATTAACCTTAAGGATGTTAATTAGGTATAAGTACGCTAATCAATTTAAGTATGTAACTTGAGCATGTAAATTGATTAGGAAATTAACTAGGCTAAAGGACTAGAATAATTATCTTATCTTCTTGAGCATGCAAATTAATTAAGACAACTAACTACAATGACAATTCTACTTAAGCATGTAAATTAACTAAGATAATTAGCACGTTAATTAATAACAGGTTCTAATTTCTATTTCATTTATTGTTATGTTCCATACGATCAAGCATGCTATAATTCATTATATATTGTTCAGACACTTGATTATGTATTGCTCTTATGATTCGTTCTTTACTTCCTTTAATATTCGCCATTTTCTTAAGCATGTCTCCCGTTTCTAGTTATTGTCTAAAGCCTGTTTCCATGCTTAGTTTAGCTTAGTTTAACGAGTATGTTTAGTTAATCATAATTCATCGCATGTTACTCTATTGTCTCATATTGTTAGTTCGTTGCTTTCAATTCGATATCATAATTGTTTCCTATTATGCATTTCTAATTATATTTGTTGTGTGTTTTCAATTCCCGCTATTCAATTACTGTTGTTTATCTTTCTTATATGTGCAATTATTGTTAATGTTACTATATAAACATCATGAATCATGTGTAGGTTGAGAATGTATGGTCATGCATCGTGTTAATAGAAACTAATAGGGAGTGCCACGGGGTGGTATGCATACATGCAGGAGTGAGGATAAATGATGAGTAAAACGGTAAGATAATAAAGGTCTATGTGGTCTGGTAGCTTAGCCCGGCACAAATACAAAGAAAAGAATAAGGGAGTTGGGAGGCGGATGGGTAGCGGCCCTAGTCTGGCAATTAGGCAATGCCCCTACTTTATAGGGAACGAGACCTGGTTGCCCATAGGAGATTAGGTCCGACCCACTATACCATCCCATATGGGTATTTTAATCTCTAGTTCGAAGTATGAGTAACGAACAAACGACTTAAAGTAAAGTAATAAAATGGTAAATGGCTAATGAAAGAATTGGTTTGGGTGGCCCCCATTCCAAGATGGACTAAAGAGTGACATTCACATGCATTAAACATTTTTCCATACTGAGCCATTAGGCTCACGTATTACTTGTGATGTAGGTACAAACGACGAACAGATAATCAGTAGATGATAAACACATAATGAAGCAGGGATGAATGATTTGCACTCGCGAGACTCGAGGCTGGCTAGGCAAAGAAAAGAATGAGTAAACAGCTGTAATCACTTTAAGTTTATTATATTGTACTCCATTGTTTAGATTCCTTTTAGACGATTTAAATACACTTCTGCCATGTTTTACAAGGGTTTTATTTTATAATGCTTCCGCACATTTATATCAACTGGTTTTCATAACGAGTTTACAAGAAGAGTCAGTACCGATCCGGTCAGATGCACTCTGATACGATTTGTTTTAAAAGAAAGAAAAATTTCAAATCTTTACGCATTTTAACGAATTTACGAAAATCTGGGTCATTACAGCAAACATCACTGTCACGTTTGTCGTTAAACGTATTGATTTCATTCCGCGACGAATCGTTACACTTTCTGCTGCGAAACGTTATATTTCAAAATAAAATGATTATAGTTTGCTATTCTGCGACGGAACTTTATAATTTCTGCCACGAAAAGACATCTTTCTCTGGCCGAATGCCATATAAGAAATAGAAAATTTTCAAAATATAACGTTTTGTGGTGAAATTACAATGTTTTTTAATAGAAAATGTAACTGTGGTGTTTACTCCATCCATTTTTCATAGTTCAGTAGTTAAGTAAAAATACTTTAGTAGTTGACTTATCATTAATATCATTTTCCCCTATATATATATATATAATGTAAAAATAAAAAACTCATTACCCTAGAGAGTTTACAAAGAGAAATCATTAATATCTTTATCTTTACACCAAAAAAAAAAACTTGTGTTGGTCTGAATAATGATTAACAATAATAATTATAATTAGAATAATTATGTAAGGATTGTTTTTTGCAAATCTTTACACTAATATTGTAATATCCTGATTTTCGTCACTTAATTAATTAAAGATAATTAGAAGTTTATTTGATAAAAAAATTAATTGGGGTATAATTGGATTATTTGGTGAAATTTTATTATGGAATATATTATCATGAAAATAAGTTTAGAAAAATAATTGTTGGGAGATAATTATATTAATTATTGGATAATCATTTTAGAAGCCGAATTGAAGAATTTTAATTGAACGGATAATTATCATCATGCAATATTTGAACAAAAGAAAATTTGGATAATTTGGATGAAAATAATCAAATGAAGAATTTAATTGAGAAAAAGGGGAATTTAAAATAAAAGAAAATTTAAAAAGAGAGAAGAAGATTAGTGAACCGGTTGGCTCGGTTCCTTGGTTTAGTGGCTGGAGAAATTTTAATGGTTTTATTTGAAATTGAAGAAGAAATTAGAGAAGAGAAACAGGGGGAGGAGAAAATGAGAGAGAGACTGAGAGAGGCTACGGTGAGAGAGCGATCGGGAGGGGAGAGGACGACAGACGTTCGCGGCGACGAGGGCTTGGGTGCGTGTTGCCCAGCGCATGGCGGCTCCGGCGAGGCTCCGGGCGACGCGACAAGCGGCGAATGCGGAGCTAAGGTTGGGATGCCTCGGCCTTCAATGTCAGAATTGGAGCTGCGAATCGCCGATGGAGGTAAGTTTGGATGATTTCCTTCTCCCCTTGGCAATTGTTGTTAGACAGGACGAATTGGCAACGGTGATTTGGCGTGATCGGTGAAGGCTTGGTAGGGCATCGGTCTGGGTCTGTGATTTCCAAATTGGACCGGCTTTTCCTCCTCCCAAAATGATAGCAACTTTCCACGTGGAGTTTTAGCAATGGACCACTCTCCTTGGTGTGGGTGATCTTCCCATCAGCTTGGCATCACTGGTCTCTCTACTGCCTTTAAAATCGATGGATGACTGAGGGATGAGGAAGGTGAAATTTTTTGCTCTATGTGTGTTGTTCTGTGAACCGTGAACAAGTGCTGGAGATGGCAGGAAGCTGGCAGCAAAGAGAAGGGAATTGGATAGTGAAATGGCCAAGTGTCTGGGAGGATGAAAGGAGAAGATGGAGAAGGAGGTTGGTAGCAACACTCTCGGGTCTGCAAGTAGTGGAATTCTTCATTCTTTGATTTTTTCTCTATTGAAAGAAATCTGCTCTGTTGTCGGGATCCGATTGTGAACTGTTGTTGACTAGCTTTGTTGTTTGGTTAATACATATTCTGTCTTTGGTTAGTGTTGGTTAATTCCAAAGGCATAAATATGTTGAATTTGTCTTGCTGCAGAGTCGTTGTGGTTGTTGAATATATGCCACTGTGATTGATATCAGACTAGTGTCAGTTGTTTATTTTGGATGGTTACTGTCCAACTCTAAAGTTAAAGAAAAGTGTTAATTGTTTCCTGTTTTTGGGTTTGGATGTAGAAATCTGTTTTATGCCATGATTGTTGTCCATGCAAGGCTTAGTTATTCTTGATTGAAAATTAGTTATGTGGTTGCTGTGTTTCAAAAGTTAAATTACTTGGGGTTACTGTTAGCCTTACATAGTAGATGAATAATCAGGTTTAGTGTAAGTTGATATTGAAAAATCAGAACTTCTTTTATGTATATAATGTTGAGATTCGTTTGATGATTGGATATCATCAAAGTTAATATTCATTAATATTGAAGAGGTTAGTGTTCATGAATATAAGGATAAATAAATGTGTTATGTTGGTTATCGTTTGGATAAAAGGAATTAAATGGTTCTCTGGAAAATAAGGTTTTGATATAAAATATTATTCAGTTTTATAAAGTAAATTCTATTTATTATCAAGTCACATTAATGGAATGAACAACTATTGTTGGCTGTCGTTATCTCATCACACATATTAATATATTGGAATTATTACTGCATTGTTGCTAAGTAATTAGGTTGACTAATGAGATTTGATGAGCGTTAGAAATTATGTTATTAATGGATAAATATCGATTAAATTGGACAATTGTGATTTAAAGGAAAAAGTATAAATTAAGGATATTCATTTATCGACCATGAAACTAATGAAGATAAATTAATAGAAATTTGTTAAGAGATAATTAAATTATTAAATAATAAATAAGGAATAATGATATCAAAGTTAAGATTTATTATTGATAAAATATTAATGAATAAATGATAATTATTTTAAAGGTATAAAAGAGAAGAAGAGCAACGTTAATTTTTGAACTGTGCCATGGACGCTAGGTAAGTGATACGCATGTGCTTTGGTCCTGAGGACCCTAGGAGATGTATGTTTTGTTGCTGACCGCTTTCCTCGCATGTTTCGGTGTCTACAGTATTAAATAGCACATTTAATTGTTTACAGTTTTTATAAGCATGTTCTATGAATTGTATGTTTGTTGCGCTATTAAATCCCTCTAGTAGAAAATGTATGCATATACGAGCATCATGTATCATAGTTTTCAAAAGATATGAAAATGGTTTCCATACATACTTTTGAAAAGGAAACAAAGAAGAAACAAAACGATTACAAAATGACAAGAAGGAAATAAAGAAGAAACAAAACGATTACAAAATGACAAGAAGGAAACAAAGAAGAAACGAGACGGTTGTGAAACTTACAGAGATAAACGTAAATGGGTGTGATGAGATGTGAGGTTGGGTTACCCGCCCCTCCTCGTCAAGTTTAGACATCTCTAACACTTTCAAGATAAAGATAAACAAAAATGGGGTCGTCTGGGGATGTGAGGTTGAGTTAGTCGCTTCTCCTCGTCAAGTTTAGACATCTCCAACGTCTTTCAAGATTAAGACACACAACAAACATAAACGGGGTCGTCTGGAAATGTGAGGTTGAGTTGACTACTCCTCCTCGTCAAGTTTAGACATTTCTAACGCCTTTCAAGATTAAGATAATAATAAACATACAATGAGGTCATTTGGAAATGTGAGGTTGAGTTGGCTGCTCCTCCTCGTCAAGTTTAGACATTTCCAACGCTTTTTAAGATAAAGTAAAGATAAAGATAAAGATAAACGAGGTCGTCTGGGGATGTGAGGTTCGCCTCGTCAAGTTTAGACATCTCCAATGCCTTTCAAGATAAAGTACAGTAACAATCAAGTAAAAAAAGGAACAGTAAAGTAAAGTCAAGATAAAGCAAAGTTAAGATCAAGAAAACAGTAAAAGAAAATAAAAGAACGAAAGAAGAAAAACAGAAATAGAAAACAAAAAGAGATTTAAAAGTTGCATGGCATGTGCACCATACATTTTATTTTATATCACTTACTGAGCATTAGGCTCATTAGTTAAGTCTTGCGATGTAGGTACACGCATAGGTGAACAAACTAAGAGGTAGTCGATGAAGGATTTGGACGAGTGGATCTTGTGGCTGGCTGAGATAAATACTTAAATGAAAATTATTTGTAAAAAGGGTTTTATAAATTATTTAATATTCTTTAATGCTTGTTTTTATTCCGCTATGTTTTCAGAAAATAATTTTATTATTTTCGCTGCAATTAATAAATGTTTTAAGTAAATTTTTAATGACTGAGTTTTATAAAAGATAAATACTCTGATGTTTTTATGAAAAAAAAAATTTTCAATTTACACGATTTTTAAAGTAAATAAAAACAGGGTTGTTACAAATATTCTTATTAATTGTCTTCTTAAAATATTTACTATTTAAAGAAATACTAAAATATTACTTTGAAAATAACTAAAGTGGAAGACTTTATTAATGAAAATACAAATTTTCAATTTAGTAAATAAACACTCATGTTGACCCAATATTTCTTAAAACATTTTTCATTGTAAAACTCAATTGGATATGTTACATAAAACTAAAAAAATCATTTCCAGAGTTAACTTTTCCTCTTTATCCATATATTTATTTCTTTCAAAACCTCTTCATTTTAAGAGTCGTGTCCAACAAATCTTAAGTTCCAACAATATCAAGTGCTCATCAAAGACATGTCCATCAACTTGTTCCTTCATCATGTATCTCATCATAAACTTCCTCACCTATAACATAAGGTCTCTATAACTCTAAGACTTAACAAATAATATATAATTCCATGAACTTATGAATGATGCACGTGTTGCTTTGGGAAAAATATTTCAGTTAGTCTTTCATTATTTATCTATTTGTCTATTCATTTTTTATTTACCATTAGGATACAACACCAAGCTCAAATAATTGGGGAATAAGTTAACCAAAGCTCCACTGGGGGATAAACTCACCAAAGCTACATTGGGGGATAAACTCACCAAAGCTACATGGATACCAAATCACCAAAGCTTCTTACGTATCTTCATTTCATTTTAAATATTTCCTTCATAAAAAATGTACGCATGAAAAACCTTTTTCGGTGCTTTCTTAGAAAATATTTTTTCTAACGTATGGAATATGCACATTGTAGGACTGAAGCACACCTAAGAGGGAGGGTGAATTAGGTGTGCTAAACTTTTTTGTGCAATATTATAATCTCTATTCTCTTAGCGATTTATCACAAACAATGCATATAATAAATAACAAATATAAGAGAGTTAAGGGATAGAGAAAGTGCAAACCAAATTTGTTCACGCGGTTTGATAACTTTGGGCTACGTCCGTGCTCCAAGTTTCCTACTTGGAGATCCCTAATCACCTAACCTCCTCGGTTGGTGATGATTGACTTCACGACTGTCAACCAAACCTGTAACATCCCATTTCTGTTTATGAATTTTTCGTAAAATATTGAACATTTTAAAATTCCATTAAATCATACTTAATAGAAAAATATTAGAGTATGTTATGCGGAATAAAAACATTTAACTATTTTACAAAAACAACATAAATAAATACTTGAAATTCATAACAAAGTCTTTATGCATTTAAGAAAACAACTTTTATTCATTTAGAGTCATAACCCTCGAGGTCGTATCTCGCATGGTAACACAAGCTTGCATCACGTCACACTCCTTCAACGTTCACCTCATCTGTCTCATCATCCATACCTACATTACAGGAAGAATAATGAGCTTATTGCCCAGTAAGGAATATAAAATGAAATGCAACCTTAACCTCTATGACAACCCTACATGATTAAGCCTGGTGTATTTGTAAGTTGGGTGAGACCAACCTCTTTAGTTTTTGAACTCACCACATGAATTCGTTTTTACATGAGAGCAACCTCTTCAGTTTCTGAACTCACTAAAAATGAGCCCACTTATGTTACATTCATTTAATCTTGGGTGAGAGCAACCTCCGCAGTTTCCGAATGCACCCCCCGTTGAGTAAGAGCAACCTCTTCAATTTCCAAATTTACTCAAACGAGCTATTTTCTACGTGTGAGCAACCTCTTAAGTTTCCGAATTCACGTAGGAAACACCATTTATTATCTTCATTATTAGCCCATGAAATGAATGATGTACAATCCTACTAACATATCTATATGAATGTCATATACAACAGTTTATATATCGCAAACAATATTACAAACAACTAATATACAATTATTATGCTTCAACTGTAACATTAAGACTAAACATGTTTCTATTACACCATAATATCATACATCCATTTTTCTATTCTTGACGCATTATTTCTAACTTAATCTTTATCAATATAAGCATTATTCTATGGTATCCACCACTCAAATATGAATTTAGGACTCAATTATTTTTATCATGTAGTTAATCTAATTTTCTATATCTATATAATATACCTAAACATCCAATTTACAATTTAACATAACTAATTAATTTATATCACCTTAACAATTTATCTACTTATGATGTATTAATAGAGGAAAACAACCTATTTAAAGTCTAGTTTTATATCAGGGAACACAACAATTTAATCAGCCAATATTCCTATGAACTAAAGCTACTCACAGAGGAAACACCACTGTAAAACCATCATACACAACTAACAGGGACTTATTTAGGCAAATATTCATGCAGAGAATAATAAAAGAAATTCGTAGGAACTTAACAAGCATGTAGAACTCGTTTTACGTGGATGTCTTGAGTTTAATAACACCAATACTTTTAGCAATCTGAATAACAGAGGCAAGAGATCGCAAAGAACTTATTCAAAAATTATGCATGAATATCACAAGGCACACTTCAATAAATCATTCTGTAAGTAATAAGAGCAGTAAAACCATTGCAAAAACCATAACTTGCGGAGAACAACGAACAACATATTCAGCAAACAATCCTACTCCTACGATGTAGGTCCTTTCAAACAAAGCACACACATTATTCCTTACCTCTAACTGCATTTCCCTTCTCTTCCAGCATTCCAACCGAACAGTTCCTTTTCTTCCAGATCTCGAACAGAACACCCACTGTGAAGTTTCACTCATTCACCAGTTTTTCCTAGGAAAAACTGGACCTCACGTCCTATTTATACACACCCTAAACAACTCTTCAGTCATTCACTGAAGACAAATTGTTTGGAGAGACGTTGGACGACACTGGAACTCCAAAGGCTGAGCATATAGTGTTTATGGCAATTGAATATCGCCTCAAGACGTTCAAAATTAATGGTGGATGATCGATTTAAATGAAGGACGAACGACCACCATTATGTAGATTGTTTGCCAATTTCATTTTCAGTAACTTCGGTCGATCGCCCAAGACACGATCGACCGCCCACTCCATCTCAGAATTTCATATAATATTCTTCAATTCTTTATATCTTTAACTCCTATAACTCCTATATATATATATATATATATATATAATATGTAAATTCTAATACTTAATAAAATGTTAATACTTTGCATTAGCACTTAATTCAATAATTACACACAACAAAATACTCCGGACATTACATCCTCCCCTCCTTATTTAAAATTTTGTCATCAAAATTTCAGTTATTGAAACAATTCTGAGTATTTAGCTTCCATCTTATCTTTTCTTTCCCAAGTAGCCCCATCAATGGTATGATTCTATCACAACACCTTGACAAGTGGAATCATTTTGTGTCTCAATCCTTGACTCTTGAATCCAAAATCTGTACTAGTCTTTCCTCATAACTGAAATTTGGCTGAAGAATAACATGCTCCTCAAGTTCCACCTGGACTGGATTTCCCAAACATTTTCTTAACATAGACACATGGAATACATTATGAACTCCATCCATCTTAGCTGGTAGTAGTAACTGATATTCCATTTTCCCAATCCTCTTAGTAACAGGGAACGGACCAACGTATCGTGGACACAATTTACCTTTCTTCCCAAATTGCATGACTTCCTTAAATGACAATATTTTGAGAAATACCAAGTCCCCTTCGTCAAATTCTAATTCTCTGCGACGATTATCAACATAACTTTTCTAGCGACTTTGTGCAGCTAACATTCGTTGACAAATAATTGCAGCAGACTCTTTAGTTTGTTGTATCATATCTGGTACATAGAACTCCACATCACTAACCTCATCCCAATGTAAGGGAGACCTACACTTCCATCTATACAATACCTCATAAGACGCCATTTCTATCGTAGCTTGAAAGCTATTGTTATAAGAAATTTCCACCAATGGAAGCATTCTTCCCCATCCAACATTAAATTCTATCACACAAGCCTGTAACATGTCCTCCAATATTTGAATCGTTCGCTCGCTCTGTCCATCAGTTTGAGGATGAAAAACTGTACTAAATTTTAACTCCATGCCCATAGCCTTGTTTAAGCTTTTCCAAAACATGGAGGAAAAACTAGAATCTCAGTCTGATGCAATTGATACAGGCACTCTATGCAGGTGTACAATCTCTTTAACATACAGCCTGGCAAATTGATTAATTTTATAAGTCATAGTTACCGGTAAGAAGTGAGAAACCTTGGTTAGCCTATCGACAATCACCTAGATTGCATCATGTCCTCTTATAGTCCTGGGTAGACCCGAGACGAAATCCATAGTGACATGCTCTCATTTCTATTTAGGTATAGGCATTGGTTGTAACATTCCCCCAGGTCTTTGATGTTTCGCTTTCACCCGTTGACATACGTTGTGACGCCCCGCGTCAAAATTCATTTCTTTCTTAATTTCTTCTTTTAAAAATTTTGGTAAAATTTTTCTTTTTCCTTTTTACGTACTCAAATAATAACTTTTCAAACTTCAACACAAAAGTGAAATTTAAAAGTGGATTATAAATCAGAGTAAGCGGAACAACTTCTAAAAATCTCAAATAAATTCAAACCTAAAATAAAATTATGCAAAATAACCTCAAAGTCATTTTAGGGAAAAACTTGTCCTTTATTGAATTTAAATCAAAACATTAGTCTTCTTCTTATACCCTTATACTCAAGTCATGATTCATCCGGATACACCTCGGACTCCACGGGAATTGCATCATCTTCCACTCCAGGTGTTATCATTTCATTACCTACACCACAAGTAAAACGAAAGTCTAAAAGACTTAGTAAGGAAAGGGAAAAATGCATATGACATGCCTCTCTTTAGTTTACTTGGATTGGGTCTGCCCCAAACCAAACTTGCATTACATTTATTCATTTACTCATAAACTCGTATATCGAGCCAAAAGTTGAAGAAACATGTACTAGATGGAATAGTTGACTGATCTCTAACCTTAAGTAGGCTAGATCCGGACTACCCATCCGTCCATCAACCCCCCATTATTTATCATCATTCATTACATTCATTCATTCATCTTCTTTTTCTCACTCATGCATGTGAGTACCAATCGAAATGGCACTCCCTACTTGTTTCTATTATCATGATGCATGTACATATTAATGCAATGAAATAAAATAGAGGAAATCTAATAGCAAGTAAGATTTAATTGGCAGGAATTAAAACATAGCGAACAACACGTAAAAAAACAATTACAATTAAGAGCACACAAGGAAGACAATATTACAAAAAATAATGAGAGTTATTCACTTTAATTGAACATGTTTCTATCGTTGATTAGATACGAGAGTTAATGATCAGTAGAACATGAATTTAACAAGGAATTGGCAATATATTCAGCATTTTCTACCTAAGCGGACATGCTTGATGTTTTAAAGAACAATAATTTAGTAAACATGCTATAATTAGAGATCAATGTAATTCATAACAATCATTTATTCATCGATTATAAAGTATGCGACATGGACAATCAACAGGAAATAGAATCGTGCTAAAAAGAATCTTCTACCTAAACGTGCTGAATAAACTGTTATATGAAATCATAACAATGGAATATATATATATATATATATATATATAGTGATTCAATAGGACGGGGAAACATGCCAAATGAGTTTGTACAAATAACTAGGATCTCTACAATTCCTAACCAGAACCAAGAGTTAACAAGTCTACAATCGAATAAATAATATGAGGGGCAAAACATAATTTGTATTCATAAACCTGTTAACAATTTGTTCATGCAAATCATTTATTTAAACAGTCTTTAGTTCACTCATTCAAATAAAAATTCTATTCTACAACAGTTCCTTAATCATCATGTGTGACATACCAAAATGATGAAGCTCACATAGATTATAATTGACTAAAGAAAATCCACAACAAAGTTGGGAATAGAGTACAGGTAGTAACACAATAAATGTATAGGACTAAATCTATCGAAGGAAAAACTTTGTAACTCATTCATGTTCATTCATGTATCATCCTTCACTACAGCATTTAACATTCGACATTCATACACTAAATTAATCTTCAACAAGTAAAGCATGTAAAATAGGTATAGATTGCAGGAAATTAAAACAAGGAAATTCAATTCACGTCACAAGAAATTAAGCAGAAATGACTCAATCAAGAAAATCTAATTTTTGACATTACTCACTCACACAACTTGTGGTGTAGGGCCTCCAAATGGCCACGACATGCCCAATTCCTTACCTAATTGAAGAATACTTAACAGGGATAGCACTCCACAACTACCCCCGAATTTCCAATCTTCGGCTTTCATTACAAATCGCACTTCACGGCTTCTAGCACGACCCCTTCATGATTTTCCCCGCTCTATCACCCACACACTCACTCACTCTTCTTGTTGAAAAATGAAAATCTGAATTGAAAATGGAGGAAATTTAAAGTTTAATTGGTGGAAGGATACTCATAGAATCTTGTGTGCACTAATTAGAGGGAGGGGACGACTAAAATGGGGGAGGTGTGGATCATGGAGGGAGATTTCGTGCCTTCTAGAATCACCTCGTGGCCAATGATACAATTTTTATCCCAAAAATTTCGCTTTTTAAATTTTAAATCACGCAGATCTGGAGACTTTCGGATGCTAGTTTATGTCCGCACGTCGTCCGCATGCATCCAAAATGACACTGTTCATGACAAAATCAGAGATTGGGACGAGGAGCTTAGTCCTGACTCTTTAGCAATTCTGTCCGCAAACACGATTCAGACGCCAATCCTCGTCCGCATACATCGTTTGCATGCGTTCGAAGGTATCCAGTTTTTGTACAATTCAAATCGAACGCCTCCCGCACTCGTCCGCACTCATCCACACTCGTCCGCAAACACAGGGTTAATTTTAGGATGCGAGGACTCGTCCTAACCTTCATCCTAATTGGTTTTGTGGATGTCGAATTCTCGTCCTCATGCGTCTGCAATCATCCGAAGTGACCTTGGACAGTTTTTCCTCCAATTTTCCTTAAATTATGTTTTTATCCCATACAATAGTTCGCAATATGCACATCTTAAAATAACACATTTAGGTATGAAATGAACTACATTAATTATTCTAAAATGATTACATTGTAGAAACGAGAAAAATGACAACGGGGTGTTACATACATGACATAAGGCGACATATTGTGCAATATCATATTTCATTCTAGACTAGTAATAATGTGACTTAAGGTCCTTATACATCTTGTTATAGTCGGGGTTGATAGAAAAACTTGAGGAATGAGATTCCCTTAAGATTGCTAATCTTAATTCAAATTTTCCAGGTACATACCATCTATCTTTAAACTTTACAATCCCATCGCCTAAGATGGAATAGTTGTGACGACATAGTTTTTATAATCTTTTAAAAATGTGTTTAATTTAAAACTTTTATAAAACAACTAAAATATTTATTAAAACCTTCTTAATTAAATCAGAGTTCTTCCCTAAAAAGCTGGACCATTAAAAACCCTTTCCTTAGACTTGTTATGAAAATCATTCTAAATAATGGAAAATCATAGTTATAAAATCTTTTCTCAAAACATAGCGGAAGCGTAAGAAATTCATTTAAGGAATACTAAATAAATAATTACGTGTTAATTACAAATTACTTTTCTCTTTTACTTTACTTAGCCTAATCAGCCACAAGTCCTACCCGTTTAAATCCTTCATCAACTGCTCCTTCACCTGTTCATCATTTTCTTGCATGTACCTACACCATTAGCAACCGTGAGCCCGAGGCCCAGTAAGAAATTAGGTATGCAGTATACTTTATGCCTCTCTTTAGTTCTTTTGGAATAGGTACTGCTCCAAACCAATCTTTTCTTTACATTTCATTCTTTCATTTCTTTCATTCATAACTCGTACGTCAAGCGAGAGATTAGAGGAACCCGTGTTGGAGGTATGGTCTTGGTTGGCTTCTAACCACCTATGGTAGCTAGTCACGTTCCCGATGAGGGAGGAGTCTTAGTCCAGTCTACCTGATTATATCCACACTACCTGTCCGTCCCCTAACTCCCCATTTCCTTTCTTTCCTTTTCATTCATTTCATTCATTCATTTTCCTCACATAGTGTAATACCTCAATTTTTTGTATTATAATTTAATAAGGATAATTGAAAAGTAATTATGGGTATTTGGTTTAATTGGATAATTATCGGAGTATTACCAATGACGTATTCGTAAGATTATAATTTAAGGAATTTATTGTATGATAATTAGAATTAAATTGGAAAGTATATTCTGGAGTTTTTGGACGAACGTAGACGCCTGTGGATGATGGCGGACAAGGAGAGTTTGACT
The DNA here is from genome assembly GCA_022433065.1 of Begonia loranthoides. Classification (NCBI taxonomy): domain Eukaryota; kingdom Viridiplantae; phylum Streptophyta; class Magnoliopsida; order Cucurbitales; family Begoniaceae; genus Begonia; species Begonia loranthoides. The sequence continues at coordinate 2,973,532 of CM039479.1, forward strand.
CTGTCCTGATTTTCAAACTTTTTAGATGAAGCAGGATGATGGCGAACGCTGGCGGACGGGAAGAGTTTGAATCTGTCCAAATTGTTAGACTTTTCGAACTATTGCGAATGAGGCACAGATGCCTTCCTTCGTTCGAAAATGTAATTCTGAAGGGGAGAATAATGAATTGGACTGTTTGGTTCGGCTTAGTCTGAGAATTTATAAGTAGCCGATTTTTAGTTAAAGAGAAGAAAAGAAAATTGAGATGGAATTAGAAATTTAGTGGAATTAGAAATTTAGTGGAATAATTAATAAATATAAGATAAGAAATTAGGAAAAGAGAGGGGGAAGATAAATCGGTTCACCCGTGAATCGGTTTGTCTGGAAGGTAAAATGAAGAAAGGAGAGGGAGATGGAGAGGACCAGACGAGAGGGGAAAGAGGAGACGAGGGAGAGAAGAGAGAGCTAGGCGAGGGCGATGGTGCTCAGCTCAGACTCAAGCTTAGTGGCAATGTCCCAATGAATGGCGGGTAGCTAGGGCTCCGCATGAAATCGGGCTTCGCAGGTTTTAGCGATGGGCTGATGTCGAGCAATTTCAGGTTGCAGCTAACGGGTCTGGTCGGGGCAGCGTCGGGCATCGACGTTCTGCCAATTTTGGGCATCCGGTGACGCACAGTGATGATGATGGATGGCGACGGCATGGGTCGACAATGGTGAGACTGCGATTGCTGGCCTCGGGTCGATGGCAGGGCTGGCAGTTTGTTCTGGATCGGCCGAAGGCTTGTGGTCCAGCTTAGGGTTCGGTCCAGACCAGCCTCTTCCCTCTGGTTCTTCTCTAAAGAAACTGACAGTAGGGATGTATGAATGAATGGTTGTCTCGGACAGGGCATGACTTGGAGGACACCCATGCATGTCCATGGCAGTGGTAGGATAAGGGTGCTTCTCTAGGAATTAAAAGGCAGAAGAAAATCGAGAATGAGGAGGGAGGAGAGAAAACGTGAAGAGCGGAGAGCTCTCTAGAAAGAGCAGAGCTTTCTAGAGAGTGAAGCTGAGGAGAAATGAGAAAGAAGAAGAGGAGGGAGAGAAGGTGGAGTTGTTGCTCTAGGGTACTTCAGGTAAATGGATATCTTCTCTGTTTATTGAAATTTAATTCCCTGTTGCCCTCAGCCTCGATTCTGTATTTTGGTTTTGAATACCCTATGCTGTTATGGATTTTAGGTCCTTTGTTTATGAATTTTCACTAGGATAATTGTAAAGGATAAAGAGTAATGTATTATCGGATATATGCTCTGTCTGGCCTAGATATACTCTTTGTTGTTGGATTTGGTTGAAGAATATTTGTGGAATGAATTTTCTTTGCGATTTATTGTGAGCAGTGAAGCTGTGAATTGTGTTAAATTATATTCTCTATGTGGTTTGGTTAGGATCAGTGATCTATGAATTTGGATTGATATTCTGTGAGGTTAATTGATGAATATAAGCACTCTGTTAATTGTGAAAAATATGGTAATGAAGAATATGTTGGTTTAAACTAGAATTGAGTATGTGTTATTGAGTTGGGTTAAGTTATCATGCACGGGTGAAGTTAAAGAAAATATTCTATGATGTTGATTAAGGAATATAATGCCCTGTTGTTTAACTGATTTTTAGTTCCGTGAGATAGTTAAATTGGATATTAGTCTGTCCATACATTTGTGGTTGGGTGATAGTAAATGTTCTCAGTTTTAGTTACGGGTAATTCAGATGGGGTGTGATTTATTGATGGAAGGTTTATGTTCTGTTGGATGGGTTATGTTTCATTTTAGGCATTAACGAGTTCTTAAAATTATTATGTAATTAAGGATAGGAAAAGAATGAAATTAATAAGTTAAATTATTAATGAATAAATGTTTTAATTATGAAGGTATTAAAAAGGAAAGGAAGAATAACGATTAAATGCTAAACGCGGTAAAGCTTTGAGGTAAGAAATTGAGTAGAGTTTTTGGCCTGTGGAGGCCCTACACCATTAGCAGTGTCTTCCTTTAAATTAATTGTTGCGTTTCTACTATGTTGCTTTATGTATCATGCCTATGCTAATTGCACGTTATTAGTTTGATTTCTAAGCATGTTGAAGAAATTAGCATATTGTTAGTGTTTCCTTTATGTCTCCAATCATGCCTATCTTGTTATTGTTTTCTTTTAAATTGCTTAGCACATTTGTGTTGTTATTGTTTTTCTTTAAATTACCGAGCATGCTTAGATTAGTAATGTTTTCTTTAAATTACCAAGCATGCCTAGATTGCTATTGTTTCTTTTAATTGCCAAGCATGTTTTAGATCGTATTGCCATGTATTTCTGCTTCATATCTCCTGCTTTTATTTTATTTTGATTACTACTTTATGTCGTATACTTTTATACTATTACGATTACTGCTTTTCATTGACATGTATCACGATAATATTTCTTATTGTGACATGCATCATGATAATAGAAACAAGTAGGAAGTGCCATCTTTGGGGTGGTACTCATATGCATTACGTGAGGAAAATAATGAATGAAATGAATAAAAGGAAAGGATAGGAAATAGGGAGTTAGGGGATCGACGGGTAGTTTGGATCTAATCAAGTAGTCTAGACTAAGCCCCTCCCTTGTCGAGTCCGAGACTAGCTACCCTAGGTGGTTAGAAGTCGAGAACAGACTATTCCCTACACCACAGATTCCTCCAATCTCTCGCTCGACGTATGAGTTATGAATGAAAGAAATGAAAGAATGAAATGTAAAGAAAAGATTGGTTTGAGGCGATACCCATTCCAAAATAACTAAAGAGAGGCATAAAGCATACTGCATACCTCATTTCTTATTGGGCCTCGGGCTCATAGTTGCTAATGGTGTAGGTACTGTAACACCCCGACTTTTTCAGTTGGACGATTATCAGGGTATTACCAAGAACGTTCTAGAGCGTTAAGTCTAGGAGTATTTCCGTTACGTTTTTCCCCGGGTACGCGATGTAATTAAGGGATAAGGTAATTGGAACATTACATTGCGTATTGATACATGTTATTCTATGATGTGTAATTGTGGGGGAAAGTATTATGGGATAGGGGTTGAGTGAGAAAACGTGAGGAATAGCTGTCCTGGGTGTTTTCGGACGCCTGCGGATGACACTGCGAACGAGTTGTATCGTCCGCAAATGCATTACCCAGCGCCGCTTAACCTTGGGACGACTTGGGACAAGACTTCACGTTCTGACTTCACTGTGCAGTGGAGTTACGGATGAGGTCCCGGACAATACGGATGCGAGTTGTTTCATTCGCGTCGAATCTGTCTGAATATTGGGGACTTTCGGACACTATGCAGACGACGGTGAACGAAGAGAGACCTCGTCCGATTTGCCTCTGTCTAATTTTGGGACACTTTTGGACCCATGCGGCCGCTATATGCGGATGCCCTATTGCGTCCGAACATCGTCTGCGGATGGTACGGACAGGATGGGGATGCCTTTCCCCGTTCAAAGCCGCGTTTTAGCCTGAGTGATTTTAGCCTTGCGTATGAATGCGGACGAGACCAATGCATCCGCACTTGTCCAAAATAACTCAGTTTAGCATAAGTTTAGGGAATTAAAATCTGGTTTCTTGTCGTCTAGTCATTAATTGATGACAAGAATCGACCCTTCACCCTCCCTGGATGAAGAAGTTGCCTTCCTATGCCCGTAGTCGACCTCCCCTGCCTGGAGCCTCCCTTTCCATGCAGGTCATCATTGTCTCTCCCCCTACAAGTACGATGTCCCCTCCTCTCCAGGTAATATCTCCCTTCCCTGCCATTCTTCAGTCTTCAGCTTTGTTTTCCTTCTCTTCCCTGCATGAGCTCTCCTCCCCTGTGAGAGCTCCTCTGCCTATGAGCTATTGTGTGTGATGAGTGAATGAGTGTGGTGTGAACTAAATGTTGAGCTGTGAGGCTTCTACGTGAGTGGAGTGAAGTGTGCACTATGAACTGGTATGCTGCTCGTGAGCTGTGGAATTGTTAAGGCTAGAGAGCTGTCCCTACTTGTGTCTTCATTTAGTGGTAAGGAATTAGGGGTGTCTTGGCCATTTGGAAGCCCTACACCACAAATATGTGTGCGTGAGTGGTAGTGATTTCTTTGTTGTTATTGTCTCCTTGCTATCTGTTACTTCCTTTGATGATAATGTAGAAATTGTTAGTGTTCTGTAGATTATGGTTGCAATGATCACTCTGCAGTTATTTCCTTTCTCTGGATAATTTTCTGTGATATTTCCTTGTTGTTAAGTGTGTGATTTCCTTTACTGCTAAGTGATATTGCTAGTTGTTAGTAATGGTTGTTGAGAAATAGAGAAGGATGAATTGGAAAGAAGAATGCGTGAGAATGAAATAGAGCTAAGAGTTCATTGATAAAGACCCTGTCCATTTCTTTACTGCTTCACTACTTTCCTTTACTACCTTCCTTAATGCTATACATATATTGCTTTGCGTGAATTGCTTTCCTTTGGAATAACAATGACTCTCATCAAGCACATTTAATTAATACAACTCTTAAATTAGAAGTTGGGTACGCTAATTTAGTAATTAACTAAACTTGATGCATGATAAATTACTAAGCATGTTTGATCATCTAGAGAATATGTTAACTTGACTAGAGTAATTAATTAGATTCGAGTATGTTAACTAGTCGTTTAAAAAAATCCTTGAGCATGTAATTAACGAAAGCATGAAATCTGAACAACATGTTAATTAACTATGTTGTACCACGTTTAATTAGCATGTTAGTTCTTCTTTTGTTTAAATCAATTAGCAAGCATGTTGAACTAATTAACAAGTATGTTCAATTAGTATGTTTATAATTAACTAACCAGCATGCTTAATTAGTTAACATGTTAAATTTACTAGCATGAATAATATCTTAAACATGTTAATTAGATTAACTAGAGTAAGTCATGCAATTAACCCAAACATGTTAATTATTACTTAAGTATATCAATTAGCTAATCATGTCAATTAACCAGCTAGGTCCATCTTGATTAAATGTTGATTAATATTGTAAGAGCATGTTAATTAACTAGGATTAATTAGTGAGTATGTTAAATTACCAATTAATTAGAATGAATCTGAGCATGTAGTTAACTAGGATAATGACTTATAATTATACTCGTATGTTCAATCTTTGTATGTGAAACCAACTTATTTGAGCACGCTTAATTAATAATTAGAATAAAACTATGATTTATCAACTAGAATAAGAATTACCAAATTACAAGCATCTTTCTGTTATTGGCTGTTTAAAGCATGTTTCCCTGTTTAGTTTAGTTTAGTTTAACGAGCATGTTTAGTTGATTGTAATTCGTCACGCGTTACCTTGTCGTCTTATATTGTTCATTCATTGCTTTCAATTCTATATTTCAATTGTTCCCTGAAGTGTGTGCCTTCAATTTCTGTTATACATTATATGCGTTTTCAATTACAGTTACTTTTATTTCAATGCGCACTTCAATTTCTGTTAATGTTATATTATAAAGCATCATGCATCATGTTAGGTTGAGAATGTATGATCATGCGTCATGGTAATAGAAATCATAAGAAGTGCCACCTTGGTGGTGGTGCGTAAGCACGCTTAAGTGAGCTAAAATGTTAAGAAAAAGAAAGAAGAAAAGGTAGTTGGGGGGCGGTACATGGGTAGCGGGTCTAGTCTGCAATTAGGCGAAGCCCCTCCCTGATCGGGTAGGGAGTTCTAGTTGCAAGTAAAAGGTTAGATCCGATCAACTATCCATTACGAAGGAAAATCCCCCAATTCCTGCTCCAAGTACGAGTAGCGAATAAAGGGATTAAAGTAAAGTAAAGTAATAAGCAAGTAAATGGCTTAAGGAAAGGATTGGTTTGGGTGGCCCCCATTCCGGAAGGACTAAAGAGAGGCATTTCATAAGTGCATTAAACCATTTTCCTTACTAAGCCTTTGGGCTTACAGTTACTTGTGGTGTAGGTGTAGGTACTTGTATGCAAAAACAACGAATGGATAACAAAGAGCAGATAACATAAAGCAGGGATGATGGATTTGCACGGGTGAGATTGGGGCTAGCCAGACATAAATAGGGTAAAGGAGAAACAATTATAATTAAATTAAGTTTCATAAAAACTGTATTTAAATTGTTGGATTTCAATTCTCAGAGCGCAGTATTTAATCGTTTAAGTCTTCCATTAAATTATTTATGCTTCCGCAATGCTTTAAACAAATGATTTTAGAATGTTTTTGCATTTCATTAGTTGAATTTTCATAGCAGTTTTAACGAAAGGTTAGTAGTGGTCTGGTTTAACGTCGCACTCTGATTTGTTTTAAAAATGGATTTTTTTCGTTTTGTAAAAAGCTCAAATTTTCATGCATTTTAAAGGATTTACGAAAAACTGGGTTGTTACAGGTACACGCACGATAAAATGATGAACAAGTGAAGGAGCAATAGATGAAGGATTTGCACGGGCAAGACTTGTGGCTAGTTAGGCTAAGGAGAGTAAAAGAAAAAAGTAATTTGTAATTAACACGTAATTATTTGTTTAGTATTTCTTAAATGAATTTCTTAGGCTTCCGCTATGTTTTGAGAAAAGATTTTTTAACTATGGTTTTCCATTGTTTAGAATGATTTTCATAACGAGTCTAAGGAAAGGGTTTTTAACAGTCCGACTTTTAGGAAAGAACTCATATTTAATTAAGAATGTTTTAATGAAGATTTTAGTTGTTTTATTAAAGTTTTAAATTTAACGCATTTTTAAAAGGTTACAAAAATTGGGTTATCACACATAATGCATATGAATACCCCCTTCCGACGGAGTATTTCCTACTTGTTTTTATTATCATGATGCATGTCCATGAGAAACATAATCGTCATGCATATCAATGAGAAGCAATAATAACATGATATAAAAAGCATAAAACATAATGCAGTAATCACAACAATATAAATGTATGAGATATGGAAGTCTACTAACATACTATATAGGCATGCTCGGTAATTTAAAGGAAGCGATAACAATATAGACATGCGATTTAGAGGAAACAATAATATCATATGCATGCTTGGCAATTTAAAGAAAGCAATAACGATACAGACATGCTTAGTAATTTAAAGGAAATAATAACAATGTGCTAGCATCCTAAACATGCCAAGAAATTAAACTAATAATGTGCGATTAGCATAGGCATGATAAATGAAGCAACATATTAGAAACATAAACAAACCATTAAAAGAAAGACATTGCTAATGGTGTAGGGCCTCCACTGGCCAACGACTCTACTCAATTTCTTACCTCAAAGCTTTATCACGTTTAGCACTTAATCGCTATCCTTCTTCTCTTTTCAACACCTTTATAATTAAAACATTTACTCATTAATAATCATAACTTATTAATTTCATTTTTTTTCCTATCCTTAATTACATAGTAATTCTAGGAACCCGTTAACGCCTAACATGAAACATAACACTTAACAATTCTAACATCCTCATCTTAACAACTTCATCATTATCTATGTCTTATATCTTTGTTCATCAGTTGATAGCATTTCCTAATATAAACTCATTATTCATTTGAATCAATAGAGCATGATTATACTTCATACCAATCACAGATTCGCCTTTTAATCATGCCTTACCATCATAATAGAACTCTTCCATTCATTTCATTTCTTCATCTCATATATGTCAAGAAGCAGTAAATAAACATGGAATAGCTTCCTATAGTTCCACATTTAACCAACACAAAATAATCAAACGCTTTAACAACACTTCATTATCTCCCTAGATCTCCAATTATCCAAGAGGTAGTTAAACAACAGAGTCTTATCTCATTACCCACTAACACCAACTCAGCAGAGCACACACACACACACACACACACACACACACACACACACACACACACACACACACACATA